>CAJQZJ010031900.1:7266990-7287905 GCA_907164525.1 Lophiomys imhausi
ACTTGCAGTAACCCGCACATGGGTCTGGGAGCACTTGCAGTAGCCCGCACAAGGCTGCAGCCCCCAGCACCACAAATAAGTGATGGGTCGGCTCTTGGACACTGAACTGTTGAATTGTTCAACCCTGGCTAAGCCCTTGTGTTTTGGCAAGCTTCTTGAGAAGCCTTGCTTCCCATCATAGTAATAAGAAAAACTTTAATGACAGTCCATGTATACTGAAGTCTGCTGTATGGAGTAAGCCTCCAGCTGTGTGGCTTTATGTCTTGGGTGTTTTATGGAGGCAAGTGTAGCTTTTTGTTGAGTGGGTAATGACCAGAATCTGCTGTCTTGAATAGCAAGCAGGCACATTTTTCTATTTTTCTCCATAGCTTAGCGGCAAAGCTATGCCATTAGTGCCACTTTGCTTGTCACTGTGAAGTTTCTAGTCTCTCACTTGGCACAAAGGACATGACCTAGTTTAAGACCAGTGCTAGGTGTGATTTAAATGCCAAAGCTAAGCGAGTCCCAGCTAATGAGTTCTAGAAAAGCAGGCAGAGGATCCTGGACCCTGACTCTTTATAGAGCAAGGACTAGTTGACTGGAGATGGGGGAGCTGGTGAAAGCAGTTAGGTAGTAGACATTGTGTGAGAGGACCCTGGCAAGGGGACAGGGTAGGCTTCATCAACATTCTGAAGACCTTGTAATGCTATGTCAAGAATGTTGATTTACAGGTGTTAAGAGATAGGGACCCTGAAGTTTTCATCTTGTATAAAAGTGACAAAAGCCATACTTTTGACACAGTGGGATGACAGATTTTGTGATTGTGCTTTCTGTGCTGTGGTGGAGCTGGTGGCAGCACATGAGTGTGTGATCATAGTGTGGAGTCTCACTAAGAGCACTCTCACTCACTCCTACTTACCTTCTTTGGTTTTGTGTGGCCTTCCCCTCTTAAGGGTATATATTTCCTATACCCCTCTATGCTGGGTACAGAAAAAGGCAGGGATACAGGACCAGTTAGGTGATTTTACTGTGGATTCAAGTTAGAATTTAATTTGAAAAGTTTGTTCTGTTTTATTTGTGTGGTCCTTATAAGCTGTGTAAGCTGGCCTTGAACTCATTGTGAAGTGTGGGCAGGCCTTGAACTTTCAATCCCCCTGCCTCAGACTCCCAAGTTGCTGTGATTGAAGGCCTGCTCCACCAGGACTAGCTTTGAAATATTTTCATTAATGTATTTCTAAAATTTTTTAAGTATGGCAACTCTATTAAAATTAAAAGTATTGCTGTTGTCCAAGGATATCGCTTGTATGCAGGAATTATCATTTTGATCAGTGATTCTTGACTTTTGTTGGATTACAAACTCCCTTCTTTAAGAATATGATTTATAATTTCAAAAAGAATATGATTTATAAATAAATAAATAGAATTGTAGCACTATCCCAGAAGACGTGTATATAGAGCCACCACCCAAAACATTATAGTTTTATGAGATTGTCACATACTTTCTCTAAAACTAATCCTTGGGTCCCTAGTCTCTTCCTTATGTAAAATTTGTACAATTGATTTTTTTTTAAAGAACGATAATGTGTATTTTGGTATTGCTTCATACAAATGTAGGTGAAACCTTTGTCTTTGTCTAGACTAGAGATTTAAGAAGATTTATTACAGTTGAGATACTAAAGTCCGGATCGAGAGGCTTAGGGAGCCGCAGGTAGTGAAGAAATGAGACACTAGGCAGGTGGTAACTAAGAACTAAAGCAAAGCACGTCACAGAACATACAGTGATGGACCCAAGGAGAAGGGAGTCAGGGCTTGAGCGAGGCAGGAGCTAAGCAGGGAGAGGAGAGCTAAGGGAAAGGGCTGCACATACTAAACAGGTGGAGGATTGGTTATTTGATGAGAGCTTGATATGAGTGAGGAATAGATTTAGAATGATGGGTGAATGCAGGGTTAGAAGTAGTAAGGGGGGGGCTGGAGAGATGGCTCAGCGGATAAGAGCACCCGCTGCTCTTCCAGAAGTCATGAGTTCAATTCCCAGAAACCACATGGTGGCTCACAACCATCCATAATGAAATCTGGTGCCCTCTTCTGGCCTGCAGGCATACATGCAGGCAGAATACTGTATAAATAGTAAATAAATAAATAAATCTTTAAAAAAAAAAAAAAGAAGTAGTAAAGGGACTGGGTTTGGAAATCAAGAGCTGCTGTTTCCATCCTGGAGAAAGCAACATCTGTGTGCGAAGGAGACTAACTAAGGTCATGTTCTTTGAATGCCCTTACAGGATTCCAGAGCTAATGAAGGTAAAAAGGGCATAGTCAGAAGTGGCCTTCTTTTTCTTATATACATTTTTAATAAAAATGTATTCTTGGACTGGAGAGATGGCTCAAAGGTTAAGAGCACGGCTGCTCTTCCAGAGTTCCTGAGCTCAATTTCCAGCAACCATATGATGGCTCACAACCATCTATAATGGATCTAGTGCCCTCTTCTGGCCTGTGGGCATACATGCAGACAGAACACTGTATACATAATAAAAAAAAAATTTAAAAAAAAGTATTATTATCCCTCTTCCCTTTTCTTCCTCCTTCCCTTCCCAACTCTCCTCCCTTCAACTCCTTCCAGACTCCTCCTTCACTCTCAAGTTGAGAGTTTCTTTTTCTTTGATGGTTATTGTCACATATATATGTATATGTATGCATAAGTATATAGGTACAACCTGCTGAGTCCATTTCTGACATGGTGTCCGTGTGTTTTCAGGGCTGACACTTTGTATTGGATGGTCAGTTAGGGCACCCATCCTTCTCAGTAGTTGTTAGTTTCCTGTAGTTCTTTGTCTAGCAGTAGACCCCATGAGACTTTGAGAGATGGCATTCTTGAGAGGGAATAGAATGTACAGACAGCAGGAGCCTATGTTTAGTGCTGAGGTTGTTTATGGGAGTGAAATAGAATTCTTTACAATGTAGGAGAATAAAGTTGTAAAGTTTAAAATCACTCAATACTTGGGAGTTTATTCTTGTTTCTAGGCCGGAGTTTAGAAACATTTTCCTGCAAGTATGAACAACCAGAATGATTATTTATAAAGAAGTTCTACAGTAGGATTGGTTAAGACAGTGGGACTGAAATGTTTGTGACAATTGTCTTTTCTTTGAATGAACGTGTAATAGGAGTTCGTCATTCAAGAGGCTTTAGAAGAACATGACAAAAATGGTGATGGGTTTGTTAGTTTGGAAGAATTTCTTGGTGATTACAGGAGAGATCCAAGTAAGTTGCTTGAGGGTACTGTAGAAAGAGTGGGTGTTGGATTTAATGGAAGAGCTAAACTTATTGCCTCTGTTTGACAAGCGGAGCCAGCATAGGCACTCATAGCTTGATATGTTACTCTGCTCGTTTTTATTTCCATGTATAGTTTCAAACATCTTCCTTCCTTTCCTAGCAAATGTAATGCCAATGTCAACTGAAAGAGGAAGGAAGGTTGTTTTTTTTTAACAAACTTCTATGCTGTTGCATGTAGGTCTTGTAAAAGGACATAAAACATTACAAAGAGTATAGATTAGATGAAGTAAGTTTGACCTTAAGGAGAATTTTTTTTTTCTTTAAGCTGTTGTCTTTTACTAGAATTGTTGCTTATGAGTTTTTTAAAAATGCAGTTTTAAAGTTGTTTTCCTGATTTGTTATTGCAAATGAAACTTAAATAAGGCATTGCTGTATAGGAACATGTAAACAGCCAGTTGTCACATGTTATATATTAAAGCATTGCCCTGAACTGGGCATGTAGCTGTTTTCAAAGTGCTGCCTAGCATAAGGGAGACCCCTGGCTTCTAGCTTTAGTACTGCACAAACCAGGCATGGTGGCACATGCTGTAATCCTAGCACCTAGGAGATGGAGGCAAGAGAATCGAAAGTCCAGAGTTATCTTCAGCCACATAGGGAGTTTAAGACTAGTCTAGACCCTGAGACCCTGTCTCAAAATTTTTTTAATTAAAAATAAATGCTACCACTTATAAAAATTAGGAAAACTGGAAATCAGGATATATAGCAACACAATAAAAGCACTAATTTATTAAGTATTTTAAAACTGAGTTCTTTTAGCTAATGTCTCACTTTTAGAAATCTTTACATGTCCTTATTTCAGGACATTTCATTTAAGTAGTTCTATTTCTTGGGTTTCCCTTTGTAGTAAACTTTAAATTCACTTCCTTTATTTTAGAGCTTTGTCAAACTTTTTACTGGTTTCATGTGGTAATCTTATATATTTGTGGGTTTGTTATGCTTTCTTATTAAGCTGCAAATGAAGATCCAGAATGGATACTTGTAGAGAAGGACAGATTCGTGAATGATTATGACAAGGATAACGATGGCCGGCTTGATCCCCAAGAGCTGTTGTCATGGGTGGTGCCCAACAATCAGGGCATTGCACAAGAAGAAGTAAGTATTAGAACTGCTGTTTTCCCCTTTCCCAACACACACTTTGTGTTACTGATTGGAAAGGAAGCTGGAACCTGAATCTAAAAAAAAGAAAAGAAATAGAATTAGTTAAGATGGATACAGTGTTGTGTTTTGAATTAAATGACGAAACTCTTTCATATTGTCAGGGAGACAAGGAAATTAAGATTGTATCACGTACTAATTTTAGAACATACTCCACAGGATGACAGCTTGTGTCATACCTTTGGCGGCTCAAGTAGATTATGCCCTATACTAACCTTATACTAACCCTGAATAGAGATGCAGAACCCAGTAAAGAATTAACTAAGAAGCAGCAGACAGACACAGTAGCATGTGTAACAGTTTTAGAAACTTAGAAATTAACGAGTTCTTGGTATATCTAAGTGGTTTTGACAAATCACACTAAAATGTGAACATTTTACTTAAAAAGAATTATTCTGGACACCTTTTTGTTTTGGTTTGTTTTAAAGGCTCTTCATCTAATTGATGAGATGGATTTGAATAGTGACAAAAAGCTCTCTGAAGAGGAGATTCTGGAAAACCAAGACTTGTTTCTTACTAGCGAAGCCACGGATTACGGCAGACAGCTCCATGACGACTATTTTTATCATGATGAACTGTAACTCCTGAGTGTACCCAAGTGTAGGACAGATCCTTTTGTAGTTTGCTACCAGCTTCACTTTTATGATAAAATATTGATGTTGTATTTTACACTCTTAAGTCTTACCACATCAAATGATCTAAATGTAGATTATGATTTTTGGCCTTCTAGAAGAAAAACAAAACAAAAACCTGATATTTATTGAAGGAATAAAGCATTAATTTGTGCCATATGACCACACAGTCTTTCCTCAGTACTCCATCTGTGTAGTACTGTGTTGTGGAATGTTTGAGTACTGTTTCCATACTTGAAAAAAAAAATGGAGGACGTTAGGCATGTCTAAACAATAGTATTTAAGTAGCACGTGCTGAAGCTTTGTTCTTGTACTAAGTAGATTTACTTCTGAAACTGACAAAGAACAGTGTGTTTAGGGTTAGTGTTATATTTTAAAACCTTTAAAGGAACCTTCAGAAGGACTTAAACCTCACATAGATGTTGAGAAGTTCTAATTAATTTTAAAATGGTTTCTAAAAAGGGTTTTGTCGTATGAAATAGAACTTTATATTTTTGCATATGTATAGATAGTAATTATATTTAATGTAACTATAGCATTATGGTGAGTGGAAATTGACATTGTCCAGACCTCTTTTCATTTTTGATTGATTAAAAATTAACTGTCCTATCTTTTTATGTTTTTTTTTTAATTTTTCCAGATAAACCTTAAATTTAGCATGGTTTCATTATATTAAACATTATTCATTCCTTTGTATAGGTAGTGAATGTTCTCAAAACTGTTATTCTTGGTACATATTCTTATTTTGCCTTTTTTTAAATAAAAGAATTATGTTATAACTGAATGTGCATCTGAGATATTTTCAATTGCTTTTATGTTGAGTGTGATCTTGCATTTTGGTGCTAAAAATAATGTTTTTGTTTTGTTTGCAATGCTAAGGATCAAGTCCAGGGCCTCTGGCATTCTAGATAAATGTTCTGCCACTGAACTGCAAACACCTC
The DNA here is from genome assembly GCA_907164525.1 of Lophiomys imhausi. Classification (NCBI taxonomy): domain Eukaryota; kingdom Metazoa; phylum Chordata; class Mammalia; order Rodentia; family Muridae; genus Lophiomys; species Lophiomys imhausi. Next base: position 7,273,026 of record CAJQZJ010031900.1, read on the forward strand.
TAGCCACTGAGATAATCTTAAAAATCATGGAGCCTGAGAGCTGTCCTCAATAATCACTTATCTACACCCAGACAATTGGTTTTATTCACATTCAGTAATCAACATACCTTTGTTAGAGTGAAGAAAAGTAGATGAGAAATTAACTTTTTGGACTTGTGAATTACAGATAGTTTTTAATTTTCCTTGCATTCCTTTTATTTATGGGTGAAAAGTCAGTTGAGAAATTTGTTTATTTTTCAGGCTACCATTCTCTCATAGAACACAGAATGTAGGTCACTGAGCCCTTCTGAATATTTGAGGAGATGCCCAGCCCTGCCTTGGCAGATGTGGGTGGAGAGGCAAACTGTAGACTCTAATGACAGCTCTCTTACCCTAGTAGCTGAGGTGCATGTTTTTTTAAATTTTAACTTGCAACATCACATAGCTATAGAAGTTTAAGAATTGAATTGTTGTTGAGGGAAGGTCTAATATTGTTTCTGATAAATTGAATTCAATGCTGAGATCTGGTTACCACCCCTTCTGAGGCATTCTCTTGATTGGTTAATAAAAGTCGCTTATGGCCAATTAGCTGGGCAGAAAGAGTATGGGAAGGCGGGACTTCCTGAAATCAGAACAGGAACTCTGGACACACACAGAGACTTTTTCTTCGGGGAGACACAGAATGTCTGGAGAATGCTGGAAGGTACTCACAGGCACATGGTGGTTTGGGATTAGGTGATCCGGGTTAACTTAGAGTAGCTAATTGAGAGTCTGCCCAGATAAGGGCTAAGCGTTAAAACATTGTAAGCATTAAAAGGTCTTGGTGTGTTTAATTATTGGGGAAAAGACTGTGGTGGCTTATAGGCCCTCAGTCCAAGCAGTCCCAGGCTGTTGGACTTCCAGACTCCCAGACTCCCCTTGAGCCCAGGCGAATCTCCCACCAAGCCGCCAGTAATTCTGCCGGCCTAATATAACAACTTATATTAATTAACAGAGTTTAGGTTACAGGTGGTGTAGGCCACCCTTGGTCCCGGGGCTCTTTCTCCAGGATAAGTTAGGCAACCGGTAAGGCACTCGGGCCAGGCCGCCTGCTCCTCTGCCAAGCCGCCGGCTACCCCGCCGGCCTAATCTTACAGTTTATACTTACTAATAACTACATTAATTAATTAATTTGCAGTTTTCAAATTGTCGTCACTCATCTGTTACTTCTCAGCCTCGATGACACTGTTTAAGATAGCTGCTTTGGTTATCAGCATGTTAACTGTTTTTCTTATTAGATTCTCTACACCCATGTCACCATCACGTACAGATTTAACTTCAGTCCTTAGCAGAAATGCTTTCACGGGTTAAGAAGTTAACATTGTCCATTCAGCATGGATATACAGTTACAAAAATTTGTGATTGTTAGGGTTTACCAGTATCTGTACTATTCTCCTCAGCATGAAGGAAGCTGCCCCCACCTCTTCCAGGTGAGCAGTGACTGGCTTCAACCACTTGAGTCCCTGACTAGTCAGTGACACCCCTTTCCTCTGCCATGGCACTGTGGAGGGTGCTCAGTGGAAATACTAGAGCCACAGAGTGAGATGTCCTTGCTTGCTCAGTGGCCACATGGAGCACAAATGGATCCCACTGGGCATAAACTTTTATTTTGCTTGACTAGAGATTTGAGGCATTTTTTCTGTTTTTGAACCATAGCAGGATTCAGCCCATCCTAAGTGAAGATTTAGCATTGAGGAAGGCATCTAAGTGAAAAGGATCTACTAAAACAAAACAATTTTTGTTTCTTCTTATTTTTTGAGAGAGTTCACCTAGGATGGTCTTGAACTTGTAATCCTCTTGCTTCCCCATACACTTACATACTCTCACTGCCATGTCCTGCCCTACAGTGACAATCCACACTAGCATACAATCACCCAAAACCCCTTGTACAGTAAGATTCATTCTTGGTGTTGTATAACTATGTCATGTAACACAGCTGTGTAGTATCTGTCACAGGAGTAGTTTCCTTGTCCTTAAAGTTGGTGCTGCATTGGGGTGTAGTTGCACATGCCTGTAACCCCTCCACTGTGGAGGCTGGGGTGTAGTTCAGTTGGTGGAATGCTTGCCTAACCTACACAAAAATATTGGATTTGATCTCTTGCACTACATAAAGTTGGGAAGGTGGAGGCAAAAGGATAAGAAATTCAATTTTTATTCTCACTATGTAGTGAGTTCCAGGCCAGATTGGGCTACATGAAACTGTCTCTTTAAAAAAAGAAGAGGAAGAAGTCATCATTGGGATTTCCAGAACTATTATGAAGTAGTTTAAAGGAATTTTTAAATCTCATATGTAGCCCTGGCTGGCCTGGAACTTGCTATGTAGACATGCTGTCCTTGAATCGGGGTGATCCTTTGCCTCCACTTCCTGTTGACATTACAGGTGTAGAACATCATATCCAGCTTCTCAAAGCTTTTAACTTTGCTTCTTTGGGTCTTTAAAGAACAATCTGCTTTTGGTCTGCATTCTAGAGAGTTTTCTTTTGTGAGACCAGATTCCAAATGAAGAGAAAGCATCAAAATTTTGCTGGGTGCTAGTTCTGCTTGCTAACACAAGTAAAGAGATGGTCCCACTCCAGTGACACACAAAGCTCAATCACTCTGCAGACTGCTGGCCTGCCTGAACTCATATTTGTTTCCTCTACAACAAATAATGTCATGCTAATGCTGTGTTTTCTGAGCATACCTGTAATATAAAACATGATTAGAGTTCATCAGGGATCACCTTGATGAAGGTCAGAAGGAAGGGAAGTGTGACTGAGCTATTATTAATAAATTTACTTGATAGACTTTGGTCTCTGTTCCTTCCAGTTTATCATCAAAGCAGAACTACCAAACAACCAGATAAAACAAAACAGCCACACTGGGTGCTTAAAGGAGGAAAGGGTTTGGAATGAATTGTGTTAATGTTGCTGTCCTGCTAACTTAAGAACATGACAGTTGTATAAGTTTTTAAAATGTCATCTGGAGAGATGGCTCAGAGGTTAAGAGCACTGACTGCTCTTCCAGAGGTCCTGAGTTCAATTCCCAGCAACCACATGGTGGCTCACAACCATCTATAATGGGATCTGGTGCCCTCTTCTGGCCTGCAGGTATACCTGCACACAGAACACTATATACCTAATGAATAAATGAACCTTTTAAAAAAGAAAGAAAAGCTGAGTTAGAAGTCAGTGTAAGTTGTCCTATGATAAAGTAGAAGAGACACAAGTGGAACTGTGTCTTCTGGCTTCACTGCTGCTTCTGGGCCATGATTAGCACATAGGGGCAGTTATTGAACCAGTGTGCTAATGAAATGTTACAAGGTAATAATTAATGTATTAATCTATCACATTGACTATTTTTTTACTTCACATCATGCACCCCAGTCCCACTCATTTCCCTGTCTCGTCTTATCCACCCTCTGCCCTTGCTACCTTCCCCCCAAAATAAAATAAGATAGAATTTAAAAAAAAACCTCATTGTGGAAGCTGTAGTGTATCACAGTGTGTCCCACCTTGTACCCTTTTGCCCACATATCTTTACTTGCAAATGTTCATTGCAAGTAAAGACTTCTCTGACTTCTGCTACATTATCTATCCTGGATCCTTACCAGGGCTCCTCAAATGTCCTGTTGTTGCCCTGTGTCACTGAGATCCTACAGTTACAGATCCACAGGACCAGTCCTGTCACAAGCTCCAGCAGATCATAGATGGGTAGGCCAACTCAAAGCCTTGGATCTGGGCCTGGGAGGTAACTAAGTTGGTCAGCCTGCCAGCTCTCCTGTCCCCTCACTACCAGGGCAAGCTCCCCAGCACTGCTGCTCCAGCTAGCTCACCCAGTGCTGCAGCCAACAAGTGGCAGGGCCAGCTCCCCTGTTCTCATGTCCTCAGGGCCAGTTCACCTGTATCCATGCCAGCAAGGTCACCTCTACTGTTCTGCCCAGGCAAGGTATAATAAGGCCATGTCTCCCAAGTGCTGCAGCCAGTGAGGGGCAGAGGCAGCTCTCCCACTCTCATGAATACAGGGCCAGTTCACTCACTACCCCGTCATCAGAGTCAGCTCCACTGTGCTGCTCGGGTGATGGCCTGGACCAACGCTACATGTGGCTGGAGAAGGGCCGGGCCAGCTCAGCACAGTGCCTCAGGTGGCAGTCCAGACAAGGAACGTCTGCACAGCCTTTGGTGGTAACAGACCTGGGACATAAACGTAGACCCCGGCTACCATAGGACCACAGACCCAGATATAGCCCACAGCATTACCATGGGCCTGATGTCCCCATGGCCTCAGGAGGCAGCCCAGGCTCCTCAGATCAGCATGTCTCCTAGGCAGCATGCCTTCAGATACCCACATGGTCTCTGGTGGCAGTACATAATATGCACATCCACTGGGCCTTTGGTAGTGACTCGGGCCACAGACAATGACACAGACCCCATCTGAGGCAGGACCATGGACCCAGACATGGCCCTTGGTGGCAGCCCCAGCCAGACCTCATCATGGGCTCCTCAGATCTGCCTGTTCCTCACCACCGTCAAGTCTCCAGATCCACCTTTCTGCATGGTGTATGAACCCCTCAGCTTCACTTTCTCTCCCATCTCTCCATCACACATTCACCAATTGTAGTGGGACCTGAGGCACGTGCTTGGGTGTCTGTCTTTCAGTCTCCCTGGGCCAGTGTGGCCAGGGCAAAAGCTTGGTTGTTTTTTTTGGGCAGCCCCAGTCAGAGTGCCTGGGATGGGTGCTTAGGTATCTTTTCCAGCTGCTGTGGGCTGACCTGCCTGGGCCTATTTTTTTTTTTAATAATTTATTTTTTATTTCTTCAAGTTACATCTCAATCACAATCCCCTCCCTACTCCCCCCTCCAGTCCAGTCCCACCCTTCCCCCCTCCTCCCCCCCCCCCCCCCCATCCCCTTCTCTTCTTTTCTTCTTTTTTTTTTTTTTTTAGTTTAAGGTATTTATTTTTCCCCCCAACAGCTCTCCCTTTCAGTCCAAATAATGGTTCTTTTTCTTATAACTATAAATACAATACAAAACAACAGAAATAAATAAGCCACGATTATAAGAGTTATATGGCTTAGCATACATTCCCAATATCCAGTCCATATGTATTTGGCACCTGACTTTAACATTCTACTATCTAACCATCTCCATGAGTTTAAAGTTCTATATCTAACTCAGCTTTCATACTAACTTGCCTCATAATTTTAAAAATATCTTCTTAGATCCAGAACACCCTCTTGATTCCTAAACAACTCAAAATTTAACTATGAGACTCTAGCTATCTATTCTTCAACCACCTCAGAGACCTGAGAGGGATAAATATATCTGATTATATAGGAAGTGCAGGGCTTGCAGCTTCCAAAACTAAAAAATAACATACCAGTGGCTGCCTGGACAGTTCCCATTTTCTCTCCATACATTACAGCATCAATCTTCAGCCACTTGGCCCCATTTCTCTGACAGACATTGGTTGTAGAGCAGGAATTATGAAGGACTTACCTACCCTGTCTTGGCAGAGCTAGGCTGTCGACTTATCTGCTTCCAAGTTTTGACCTTTTTGGACAGAAGTCTGTCTACAGTTGAAGCAAGTGGTTTTTCTTGCCAAGAGAATGGCTTACCACCAATTCAATCATCTCCCACTGGAGATTCTTCAATGTTCATCTACTTGGAGTAATATAGGGGTGCTGTCAGGAGCTGACATGTCTCGATATCAAAAAATCTTAAGTTTTTTAATGTCTTGGTCTCTGATTCCATGTATGTGAAATGTGTAGAAACACAAAGTAGACTGTCAAGGAATAGGAAAGGTGTGAAGAGGCTTGGCTAATGAGCCTGCTTTTCTGTTGGGTTGATGAAAATAAAATTATATGGCAATCATGGTGCCCAAATCTCTGATTGTACCAGCATTTAAAGAGTAGGACCTAGGAGTTGGAGAGGTGGCTCAGTGGTTAAGAGCATCAACTGCTCTTCCAGAGGTACTGAGTTCAATTCCCAGCAACCACATGGTGGCTCACAATGAGATTTGATGCCCTCTTCTAGCTGCAAGTGTACATGCAGATAGAGCACTCATATACATTAAATAAATAAATAAATCTTTAAAAAAAAAAGTAGGACCTAGAATCCCAGTCACACTACCTCATGGACAGCCTTGCACAGAAAGAAATTATTCTTTGTCCTGCATGATGTCACCACACTCCCAGTGGACATTCACATAGGTGAAAGACCTGCTTGTGAACATCCAAGCCAAGAGTCAATTTTTATTTTAAATAAATTCTTTGTATTTAACTCTGTAACAGTGGGGTGTGGGGAGGTAACCCCAACTAGGGGGCAGAAGGTGGAGCTTGTGGAGTTGCTGGCCAATGAGGCTAGATGGAACAGCAAACTCTGGGTTGAATGAGAGTCCTCAAAAAATAAGAACAATAGTCAACCTTTGGCCTCGACGTTAGGATACCTGTACTCACATGTGTACATAAACACCACACAGACACACACACACCATGCAAAATGAAGAAAAGTCATGAAAAAGCTTAGCTGTAGTGGTGACCCAAGGAGCCCTTGCTTCCCATTTCTTTCTCCCATCAGCCCTTTGCCACAGCTCTTCAGCTCTTTGCTCTTTTCTTACAACAGATCAAGGTGTGGAATGGGGTTGAGGGGTTCTCCATACCGAGAGCTCCCTGAGGCAGGGACTGTATTCACTTTTTGTGTTCTAATTTTCAGTTTCTCTCAGATGCATGGTAGAAGCTGAGCCTTGTGTCCAGTTGCTTGCCGGCTTCTTTCCGGTTTGTGGGGTTGAGTGACTCTCAAACATGGAGTGCATACATACAAGCAATGGGAACTTCTTCAAACAGCCAATCACCTACCGCCATTCCTAGAGATGCTGAGCCAGTTGGTCCAGGGCTGCCCAGCTGGACCTGAGATGAAGCCATGGTAGGAAACCCTGGCTAAGGACTTCTCAGCCCTGTCACTATTGACCTTTTGAGCTGAGTAAATTTTTGTTGGGAGCAAGGGGAAAGTGCTGTCTTTTGCACAGTTAAAATGCTTAGCCCCTCCCTGGCCTCTCTCAGCAGCTGTCAGTGGTCTCCTGCTGTGTATCAGGCAAAAAAAAAAAAAAAAAAAAAAAAAAGTCACCAGATGTTCAAATAGTGCAAAATCACACCCTGTCTTTGTGTTGAGGATTGCTCCCAGGGCCTTGAGCGTGCTAACTGTGTGCACTGATCACTGGATATGCCCCGGCCCTGCGTGTCTGAGTTACTTTACTCTATTGCCCTGCGTGTCTGAGTTACTTTACTCTATTGGTTTGGAAAGTCAGTGACTTTGTTTTCCACATCTGCTCTGATGAAGTTCCTGGACTGCCTGGGGAAAGTACTAAGATCCTGTCAACCCCCTCTTTCCTCCCCCCCACCACACACACTTCCTGCTCTCCCTCTCCTGAGTCTGTTTTCTTAGCAGAGGGCTTTGGAAGGAATCTTAACTAGTGGCTCTTTACATTTCCCTCCAGCTCTGACATTTCGTCTTTACCTGCTGTTCTCAGCAACTGACTGGAATGTGTTTTGTACTTGGTACATTTATTGAAAAGAAATTCTATTTCCTAGTTAATTAAGAAAAAGGTAATTAAAGTGCTTTATGGTTGTAACTACTCTCTACCTCCACCCTAGTGAAGTTCCTGGGCACTCTTCCCCATGCCCCAGCCTCCCAGAGGACAGACTGAAAGGAAGGTATGACATTGTTTTCATTCCTAAGTTACATAACCACTCAGTGTAGAATATGATTTAAACAGACAGGAAGAAAAATGACTTAAAAGTGATGATAATGGACTTAATTATTTATGAAAAAGGGGCTTGGGGGAGTTGTAAAATGTAACTATTTACAAATATAATGCTAGCATTAATGAGTTTAAATGAATTCAACTTGGGGGGGGGTGATTTTAGAGAGTCTATGATAATCCAAAACAAAACAAAAACAAAACCTCTCTCCCTCCCTCCTCCTTCCCTTTGTTTTCCTTCTTTGCTTCCTGTCCTTCCTTTATTGAACTCTTCAAGAATGAAACATTGGCACAGCCCATGGCTCACACTGTGGACTGAGTGCCTTTGAGCTGTGCAAACAGCAGTTCTGCCCGAGGCATCCGAGGAAGCCGGGCTTGTAGCCGCGCCAATCCTGTAGAGTCACTCAGGCAGCCTCCTGAATCAGGCATTTGCAGTCCTTGTGCTATGGTTTTAGTGTGTTGCAGAAATGGCCCTCTGTTGAAGAATGGTTCCCCAGCTCATGGTGCTAATGCAAGCTGCTTGGACCTTTTAGAGGTAGGGCCACATCGGAATTTCTGTTCTTATAAAGGCTTGTCTTTGAAGGGCATGTTGGGACTGGCTAACTCTTTTCTGTCCTTTCCAAATACCATGATGTGAAAAGCTTCCTCTACCACATGTTCCTGTTGTGATGTGCTATGCCACTAGACCCAAAGCTACCAGACCAATGGATCATGCGCTGACGCCTCTGGAACTGTAAGCCAGAATGGATGTTTCTTCTTTCTAAGTGGATTTGCCTCAGATATTTGTTGAAGTAATGGAAACCTGGTTAATACACCTTAACTCCCACTCCCTCCTCACCCCCATCTCTCCCTCTCCATTCCCCCCCTTTTTTTTTCTTTCATTTTTTGGTTCTTCAAGACAGGGTTTCTCTGTGCAGCCTTGGTTATCCTGGAACTCACTCTGTAGACCAGGCTGGCCTTGAATTCATAGAGATCCATCTGCCTCTGCTCCCTGAGTGCTGAGATTAAAGGTGTGCACTGTTCACTATTGTTAGGGCTGCCTGAGTTCCAGGTTCTCCCAGCATGCCTCAGCTTCTATCTGTTACAGGGGCATGCCCCACCCCCAGGGGCCTCTACCTATATAACCCGGACATCTTGGGGGCTCTGCCCTCCTCTCTCTCTCTCTTTCCCCTCCCTCTAGCTATTCCCTTCTCTCATCTCTCTGCCTCCTAACCACCAACTCTGTCTCTGTCTCTGTCTGTCTCTCTCTCTCTCTCTCTCTGTGTGTGTGTGTGTGTGTGTGTGTGTGTGTGTGTGTATGCTGTTTCACTTTCCCTCGGCTATCCGATAAACCTGCCTTTATGTAACTTAGTTTGACCTGGATTGGATCATTTCACACAATGCAGTAATTTTTTTAAAACAACTATGTCCATAACGACTGCCTGGGACTTATCTTGACTGCATTCATGTAGCTGTCTCCACTCTGCCCTCCACTCCTTTCTCTATTCACTGTTCTCTGCAGGGCACCCACTTAATCATTTGACTCCACACTGTTCTAATAGTGCGGCGGTGCGGTTCACCACGGCGGGCCCATGCCAAGGTGTATGCCCCAGGAATCATGCCATGCCGCACAACAGGTCTGGTATAAGGGTTTATTAAGGTAAGGGGGAAGGGAGTTTAGGGCAGGAAACAGAGGCAGAATGGAACATAGAGGGCGAGAGAGAGAAATAGAGAGAAACTGAGAGAGACATGGGAAAGAGAGAAAACAGAAAGAGACCAGAAAAGAGGAGGGAGGGAGCTTTTATTCTGCCAGGAGTGGCCCACCTGTCGGAGGTGATGTAAGCAATCAAGACCCTGAAGGACCCTGAAGTCAGGCTAGTGGAAACCCCTGTAGTCTTGCCATCACTAATTGAGAAAATGCCTTAAAGCTGGATGGATCTCGTGGAGACATTTCCTCAACTGAGGCTCCTTTGTCTTTGATGACTCTAGCTTGTGTCAGGTTGACACAAAACTAGCCAGTACAAACCAAAACAAGCTGGTCAGCAGCATGGCCCCTACTTCAACTCCTGCCTCCTGGTTCCACTGTAGTTCCTGTCCACTTCACTTCCTGCAGTGATGGCCTAGGATGTGAAGTGTAAGCCAGATAAACCCCGTCCTCCCCCAACTCCCAGCTTGCTTTTGGTTATGATGTTTCATCACATCAATAGAGACCCTAAATAGGACATGCAGCATTCATTCCTTCTCACCCAGTAGCCACTATTTTAGTCCTAGGAGATAGTTCAACACCACCAACAACAGCTAATATACCAAAGACTGTGTGCCAGCAGGCACTGGTCTCAACATAGAAAGTTGTTTAAGCTACACCTGGGGTAAATAAAATAACTCATTAACCCCTTCTAATCCCTCACACACCTATATATGGAGTCTCAGTCCCCTAACCCCTGCTCTTATTTTTTTTTCTAGTACTTATAATCTCCAAATAGGTTACATATTGTTAAACCTGAGAATCAAGAGGAGAAAATATCAAATACATGACTGTCCAATTAAAGCAAGCTGTATTTTGGGGTGCACCCAATGTACAGAGATACTGGCCAGCAGGCTGTCTCACCCTAAGTGAGGATTTTAGAGAGCAGCTCCACTGGCCTCTTAAAGTCCCTTTCATAGGAGAGATCAGGTGTTCACGGGTGACAGTCGGCTGTTATACATTGTTAGAAAGATACAATGAAGGAGAAGGAAAAAGTGTAAGGAGTGACTAGGGTTGCAAGCAGTTTATATCAGATCTAAGAAACAGGAACTTATTAATTACAAATAGGAACCTTAACTTGTAAGGATTTAATGCAGGACAAACAGGAACTTATTCTTAGCTGTCTAAACTACAAATAGAACCCTTAACCTGGAAGAAATATTGCTCCTGTTTTTATCTCCTGCCATCCATTTCCCTTCCCTGGGATGTAAGACCTAGAAGGGTATGGTTCTTTATTCTTCTTTCATGTTTCTCAAGCACCTGTGACTGAAACATAAGTGTCCCCAAAACAATTTTCAAAGAATGAAAAAAGGAAAGGAATGGCTGCACCTGCCTGGTCTCACCTTCCACCACCGCACTTAGCTATTTTCTATTTTTTATTCCAGAAGCTGTGAAGTCTGCCTCAGTCAAGCAGCTGAGCTTCTCGAACTCTTTTTTTTTAAACTATTATTATTCACCTCCTCCCAGCTGTAACTAACTCTGCCCAAGCAACACGTGATCTTGGGTGTTGGGACACAGTGTGAATGGTCACCTGAAGCAGGAGCTCTGTCTGAGAAGTCACCATCCCTTCTGGAGTGAGAATTTCCAGCAGTCACTGGAGGGTGGAGTTTGTGGGATCGTTCAAGCTCTTGTACTGAACCTGTCACCCCTTGTGATGGCTATTACTGGTTGTCAGCTTGACTACATTGGGGTTGAACTGCAATCCAGAAATGGAGGGCACACCTGTGAGAGATGTGTGTGTGTGTGTGTGTGTGTGTGTGTGTGTGTGTGTGTGCACGCACACACACACTTAGATTGAGGTGGGTGAATCCACTTCTAGTCTAGACCTTGTCGGAAGACACACATCTTTGATACAGATCTTGAGGTGGGAACACACACCTTGAATCTGTGTCTCACCTGCTGGAAGCCTATATAAGGACATGGAAGAAGGAAGCTTTTGTCCTTTGCCTGCTTACTCTCATTTTGTTAGCACAACCATGCTTCACTGACATTAGAGACTACTTATTTGGGATTCCAGTATATACTGAAGACCAGCTGAGACATCCAGCCTTGTGGATTGAGCAACTACTGAATTCTTGGGCTTTCCATTCATTGTAGAGATGTAAGCAAATGTCTACTCACCTCAGACAATCATCAACAACATACCAAAGTCCATTTCCAGCCAAGTCTAGTTTAATGAACCAAGGTGTGTTAATCCAGCAAACCACTGTTGGATTAGCTGGACTTCAGCCTATAAATCATTCTAATAACTCCCCTTTATATACATTTATAGAGAGAGGTTCATTCTGTAAGTTCTGTTACTCTAGAGAACCCTGACTAACACACCTTGCTCTGAAAGGAAGCTCAATAAACTCATTGGTTCGTTAAACCAGACGTGGCTGGAAATGGACTTTGGTATGTTGTTGATGACTGTCTGAGGTGAGTAGACATTTGCTTACATCTCCACAAGAAAAGTTCATGAAATACTTGAGAAAAGCAACTCAATTAAGTGGCAGAATCATCAGCGAGACTAATAAGATGCTCATCATTAAGAAACAAATCTTGTACTAACTTCTTCAAAGTAAGAGTAGGAAGGGCCTTTCCATGATCCATCAGTAGCAAATCTCTAAGCCATACAAATCAGACTGAATCTTACCTACCATTAATTTTTAAATATACTTTAATTTTTATTAACAGGCTCTCTGGGCTTATTGCTCAATAGAGGAGCAGACTATTTTTCTCAAGGGAGAATAATTAGACTAGAAATTACCTTCTTGGCAGTGAATCCAGCATGGGTGAAACACAACACGAAGGCAAGCTTTGAAACCCACTGACTGACACCTATTTTTGTCAAACCTCAGTAGACACTATAGCAGTTTCTCTTAAAGGTTATAACAGAAAACATACGATTCCCATTAAAGCTCTTCTAAGTTCTTATAGGAGCTGATGGTGGTTTAAAAAACATTGGCATTTCCAGCTGCAGCCAAACTACTTTTTCTACAACAAAAGGGCAAGCCTTTGATAGGGCTGCAAGGTGAAATGAACTTAGCAGTGGGGTTAAGATGCCAGAAATGAAGCTGCCTTTTCTACATACACTGGCCACCAATTGACACCTCCTGCTCTTTATGCTAAATTGCTTTTCCCCAGAGTCCAGGAAATTTCACAGTTACTTGTTAGTCTTTGATACTTAGGTGGTGTTAAATATTTTAAAGCCAACAAAACCCTCCAGATTCTAACACCCCTTTGCCCTAAAGACAGCCCCACTCCATCCTCTGGTTCCCAATTAGTTTCTCCTTCTCATTACCCTGCCTCAGGACTGCCAGATCAATAGCAGCTAATGCCATTTTAAAGTAAGCCAAATCCCATACCTCCAGAATTTTGTAGAGTTAGAGACATGGGTCAATAATAGAACACTTGCCTAGCATGTAAGGCTCTGGGTTCAATCTCAAGCACTAGAGAAAGATAGAAGTCATTTCACATTTTTAAGTACTGATGCCACTGAAGCACATATAGGTATTTTATTTTATTTTATTTTTTTATTTTGGGAGTTTCGTTGTTGGTTGTGTTGTTTAAGATAGGCTATGTAGACCAGGCTATACTTGAATTCTCAGAAATCCACCTGCCACTACCTCTGTCTTCTGAGTTTAAAGTCATGTACCATCATGCCCAGCTTTATTCATGATGATGTTATTGTTGATTCAAGATCTTGCATATATATGTATATGTAAATGTATGTTGTTCTATTCTCTGATTACTGCCCCTTCTGCTCAACAAAATGGCTGTTTTCCTATCCATCTCTTTAGTGACCAAAATCAGATCCAGAGAAAAGATTGCCTTTGCTCTTTAAAATGAAATGACATGTCCAATACTCCACTTCCACCCTGGAGACCATCTTTGGAGGATGCTGTCAGTAGGGCAATGGGCACCTGCAGGCCCAAGTGGACTAGGTAGCTGCAGGGCATGCAAATTTGGCTGCACATTGCTCTACTGGGTACTTGGAAACCCTTGTATTCTCTGACACCTTGCTTTGCTTTAAGACATCCAAGGGTTCTTAAATTTTAATCAGTCCTAAAATCATTAGCATCAGAATCTCCAGGAAAGGGGGTAGACCTGTAGACTCTCAGGTCAGCTCCTAGGAGATTGCCATGGATGTTCAGAAAACCAGTGCTGTTCATTCAGTGAGACTCCACGTGGAGGCCTGTCTTTAGCCTTTCTTTGTCAGTGTGAAGACTCCCGGTAAGGCTGCTGTGCCCATCAGTGACAGCTCTGACAGGCAGGGAGAAGGCTGCAGAGATATAAGGAAGAAATCTCAAACCTTCTGGGGACTCTTTGAGTCTTCACACCTTTAAAAAGGGTGAGACCTCACAAATGGGGGTGGGGATACTGCAGCAAGCCCAAGACTCTTAAAAGAGAAAAGCAACTGCTATTTTGAAGGGCAGCATAGCAAATTGAGGTGATGGTCATAAAACATTTTTACTTCTGAGGAAGGGAATCTCTTTAGGGCAGGTAATGGCGTGTTAAATGCCAAAGGAGCAGAGACAGGGACCCAGGATATTAATACGGAGACAGATGAGGTGCAAGGAGGGGAAGAACCTGACCTCTGCCTTCAGGTAGCCACAGCCCTGTGGGAAGAGAGCCGTGAATGAGACCAAGGCAGAGAGAGAATGGCACCCATGGCACTAACGGCAATTAGAGATGCCCAGCAGTGGGTGACATCTGAGGGACCTTCAGTCTCCATGACCATGTGTTAGAGATTGCACAGTAAAAACAATTCCTTTTTTAAACTTCTTAATCACATCTATCTATCTATCTATCTATCTATCTATCTATCTATCTATCTATCTATCTTCTATCTGTGTATCTATCCATCTATCTATCTTCTATCTACTTACCTATCTACCTACCATGTGTGTGTTGAATGGCTTCTCCACTGCAACAAATCCAACTGAGCCAAATGAAAGAACAAGGGCTGCTTTATTGGGGGCAGTCCTTGGGTGGGTTCATGTCCCAGGAAGAGGGCCAGGGAAATTGTCATGCAGATTAGGGGTGGGGCAGAGAGAGAAAGAGAGAATGTGAGCATTCACACACAAGGAGAGAAAAATGTAGAAAGACCAAAATGTCTGGATTATATAGGGAATAGCCTCTGGGGGAGGGGAAGCCCAGCCCCTGAGCTGGAAAGTTCAGGGTAGAGGGCCGAGTAGGCCCGCTATACTTTGTAGCAGGTAGGGACTGGGGGATGTTGGGAGAACCTGGAGGTCAGGTCTGCTTTGATATGTTAAATAGGTACCTTAGCTGCTTGTCCTAAAACATATGTATGTGTATGCACATATGTGAGGACACACATGCCATAGCATGCGTGTGAAAGTCAGAAGACAACTTGCAGGAGTTGACTCTCCCTTCCTTTCTACCAGGTAGGTCTCAGGT
>CAJQZJ010031900.1:7287915-7298639 GCA_907164525.1 Lophiomys imhausi
TTGCAGGAGTTGACTCTCCCTTCCTTTCTACCAGGTAGGTCTCAGGTTGCAGGAGTTGACTCTCCCTTCCTTTCTACCAGGTAGGTTTCAGGTTGCAGGAGTTGACTCTCCCTTCCTTTCTACCAGGTAGGTTTCAGGTTGCAGGAGTTGACTCTCCCTTTCTACCAGGTAGGTCTCAGGTTGCAGGAGTTGACTCTTCCTTTCTACCAGGTAGGTCTCGGGTATTGAACTTAGTTTATCAGTCTTGGGAGCAAGCCCCTTAACCTGCTGAACCATCTTGCTGGCCCAGGCAATTTTTGTATTAGGCAAGGAACTGTACTAAGGTCAACATTTTGCAGATCTTGAACAATTTCAAAACAGAACAACACTTCTTCACATGAGAAAGCATGTCATGGCATCTCCACTTAAGAAACAGCAGGTCCAAGAAGAGGGATCATGACTCTCACCCCATGACCTCATCCCTAGGAGACCTCTTTAGAATCTCTGAGGTGACAACCATGGTCCCTTCCAATGCCAGCCCCTCTAATTTTTTTCTTTCTCTGATGATTTTCAAAGTTAAGCTCTATTATCCCCCTTTCTCAGCCTTCTCCTGAGATGCCCATCAGCTTTCTTAGATGCTGCACCATCAAGACAGCAATGCTTAAGGGGAGCAGGGCAAAGTAAGTGTGTACTCTGTTGCAACCTCATGCCTCCCAGGCCCTTCCCCAGGGATGGCACCCAGCCAAGGATCAACAGCAAGAGATAGCAAAGGGTGAGGTAAAGCTTTGATGTACCTGGCTTCGGTGCAGAGGGAGGAAAAGGTAAAAGAGTGGGCATACCCAAAGCCTTGCCAACAGGTAGAGTTGGTGTGGCCATGCCATGAAAAACCCACTTGAAGGTAGTTCAGAGGCTATCAGAACTCCCTGGTGGAGTCTCAAAAGTGGGCATGAAAACTTCCCAGACTGACTCTCAAGAAGGAGAATTTGAGATGGCCTTGGACTGTCATAAGGGTGTCCAACCAGGGACCCCTCTTCTCTGCTCAGCACTTGCAGGCTCTCAGCTTCTTAAAATCCCAACAGAAGCAGTTTTTTTTTTTTTTTTTTTTTTTTGGTTTTTTGAGACAGGGTTTCTCTGTGTAGCCCTGGCTGTCCTGGACTCACTTTGTAGACCAGGCTGGCCTCGAACTGGCAAAGATCCGCCTGCCTCTGCCTCCCAAGTGCTGGGATGAAAGGCGTGCGCCACTACCAGAAGCAGTTTTGTCATAGAATTCTTACACTATTTGAGCCTGTAGATTAGACAGTCTTTTTCCTACCCCTATGACTGCCCTAAGCGTCTACAGCAGAGAATGTTTCCCCTTTGGAGGGATAACAGAAAGAATGATGCTACAGAGATTTGCCTGTTCCCCATTACAACTGGTCCTACAATTGATTGTATATTGCATTTCAGTCTGAGACTATTTGGATGCAAACCCTAAACAACTGTGTCATTCCACAGGGAAGACTTTCTCAAGCCCTGACTAGAACATATCAGTGTTCCTGATCATTCCAAGGATAAAGTCCGATAGCATCCTCCAAGGACCAGCTCATCTGTTTCCAAGAGGCCAATCGATGGGTTGATCAAACGAAAAAAGGCAAGCCTGTGCAGAAAAGTACTAGACAGGACTAAAAAAAGAGTGAAGACTGTCTTCATATATGACAGTTTTTTAGATTAGAAAAAGGAAATGTCTGTGTGTGAATATTTTTAAAAGGCAGACTTGTAAATGTTTATATTGAAAATAGATAAGAATGGAAGGATAAACCAGCAAGATTCCACTCTGATGGGTAGAAGGGGAGGGACAGAAAAGAAGGAGATAGAAAAGGAAGCTGAGGACTGGAGAGACGGCTCAGCTGGTAAAAGCTAGGCTCATAACCAAAACTGTAAGGGAAAAGCTGGACTAAATTTGAATATATTGTTTTGTACATTTGACAGAACCTAGTAAATGTTTCATGTAAATAAAAATTTAAATCAAATTAGAAATTGTTAATCCCACCAGGCGAGAATAAGACCATTATCACAATTTTGAGCCAAATTTGAAGTAAACTTGATTTTTATTTGGGTGCATCCAAGCCCGTTTAAAGGAGTAAAATCACTTGTAGTTGCAAAGCAGCTTTATAGATGGGTGACAATGGAGCAAAAATGAAGTACAGAAAAATCTCAAAAATGCCATTGATTAAGGAGGGCTAGGGTATCTCTATAACAAGTCAAAGTCATGGGTTGGGTGGGGTCAGGCTCTAGGAAACAGACTTAAAAACAGCAACTGAGCTCTTACAGTAAATGGAAACGTATACAGTGAATGGAAACGTAGACAGTAAATGGAAACTTATTTTTAACAATACAGCATAATGGCTCCTGCCTTCAGAGTGGAGTCAGGCAGGTTCCTCAGTAGGAATCCCTAAAAAAAAAAAAGAAAGAAAGAAATGAACATAAATGTGCGTGCATCTGGCTGGCAGACTAAGCATACAGGAACTGTTCTGAACTCAGTAATTTGACTTAGACCCACGTGGGCTCTAACCTACACGCAAGAAGACCTGCAAATGCACAGAGACTTGGAAGCTGTTAAGACACTTGCAGTAACTGTTTGGCTGGTAGGAGAATTGGTGTTGGTATTTTGAAACTGCAGCATGAGATAAAGTAAACAAGAGTTTTTGTGAAATTCTAATTCCAGAATTCCTGGTATCTGATAAATATGATCCTTCCCCTGCCATATTTCCTGTCTGTCTGTCTGTCTGTCTGTCTGTCTGTCTCTCTCTCTCTCTTTCTCTGTATGTGTGTGTTTGTGTATGGTGTATGTATATGATGTGTATGTGTATGGTGTGTGTATATATGTAGGGGGTGTTTTTGTATGTGTGTATGGGGTATATGTATATGGCATGTGTGTATGGTATGTATGTGTGTATGGTGTGTGTATGTATGTGTGTGTGTGCATGTTGTGTGTGTGTGTGCGTGTGTGCATGTATGCTAACATATGGAGATTCAAGGTTGATGTCGGGATGCTGGAATTACAGACCACCCCGCATTTACATGAGTTTGTATGGATCAGAACTCTGGTTCTCATACTTGTATATCTGAAAGCTTCAGCTCATAAACTATTTTCCTTATTCCCAGAAATGAGATTCTTAACATAGGTGAAGCAGATACAAATAGAAAACAAACAAAACAGACAAATAAAAAACAAAGCAACAACAAAACAATTGTTCAAAACCCCTTGGATTTGAGTTAAAAATGTCAATATGAATTTATGGTGTGCTCCATCTTTAAAGCTAGCAGGGAGCTGGAAAGATGGTTCAGTGGTTAAGCATGTCTGTGAGGAGGCACAGTAAAGAAACTGCTGACGTGACTGTTCCATGACATGGTTGTGGTTTCCATTGTGGCTATGGGAGAAAGCCAGAGGCATCTGGAAGGGTCCAGAGCAGAGAGAGAAAGTAGACCAAACATGACCAGCAGACTGGACATAGCCAGGACTAGGGAATCTATAACTGCATACTTTTCTACCTGCACCCTAGTTCCTGAAGTAATCACTCTGAGATTTATTTATGAATAAATACCTAGGCCATAAGCTTGGGCTTGTTCCCTGATCACCTCTTAACTTAATTAACCCATTTATTCTATTCTATGACTGCCACATGGCTGGTTATCTCTCCTCAGTTTCATGTGCCTGGCTTCCTCAGAGTTCAGGGAGAATCTCCCACCTCTGACTAACTCCCAGAATTCTACTCTTTCTACTGGAACTTCCACCTATTACTTCCTGCCTTTTGCTAATAGGCCATCAGCTTTTTATTGACATGTGATGCTTCCACACAGTGCATAAAAGATTCTCTCTACAGGAATCAGGAGAAACTAGTTAATGAGATAAGAGATAGAAAATAGAGCATAGCAAAAGAATAAGAGAATAAGAGAGAGTAAGTGAGTAAGAGAGAAAGTTTGGGAATAGTAAGAATAGTGAGTTATAAGGAGGATGAGTAGCAGGGTGGAGAGAAGGGCCAGGATACTGGTGTGGAGGTTTTGAAATGTATAGCAAATGCTTGTGATTAGGGACTGAGGGAGCCTGGAGGCCAGGAATCAGCTTTGATATTCAGCCACAGGTACATATATCAGTGGGGAGGAACATGTTCTTTCTACCAGAGGTAAGGGAAATTGTCATTCTGTGGCTTCTGGCAGGGCTCAGGCCTTGTCAGACACCAAACCAGAAGTGCCTTAACCCCCTCTGTCATGCAGAGAAGGGCCACAGCTCTTTTAGCTAAGTTGCCAGTGCTGGACTGGGCAGCTTCAAGGAGCTCAGAGCTCCTGGACTGAGCCGAGTGGCTGGGAAAATCCAATGGCTGTTTTCGAAGCAGCCAGCAACCAACTGCTGCTACAGATAAGCTCTACTTCGAGTGGTGCAGATGTAGAAGGGGAGCCTCAGAGGCAGCCACCATGGGAGTTACTGGCAATGGTGATGGAAATGTGAACCTGGAGGTGGCAGCAGCAGCAGCAGCAGCCCTGGGGAGAGCTGGCTAGACAGTGGCAGTGGTGAGGCAGGAGCCTGTACCCCAAGCAAGCCTAGCTAGGCAGGCAGATCCAGCAAAAAGGTCTTCCTTCCCAAGCCCAAAATGAACAGCTCAGTCTCAGATAGTCATAGTCATAGTGGAGAGAGAGAGGGAGAGAGAGGGAGAGAGAGAGAGAGAGAGAGAGAGAGAGAGAGACTGAGAGACTGAAAGCCAAGATGCTTACTGTGGGAGTGGGTCCTTTATCAGGAGAAAGGGCTGTGCTGGCAACTTCCCTGAGGACTAAATGACAATTCTCAGATGGAGGCTGTGGGGTTCAGTATTGCCCAGATCAGGTGGAAGAGGGAAGCTCACTGAGAAAAGAAAGTCCGTCATTTTCCATTGAACTCAGGGGCTTTCTGGTAATGCCAGACTTCGACCTTACCAGTAGGGTCCAACAGGAAATTCCTCCTTTTGGCAGATGGGAGCAGGTTTCACAAGTTCCTGAGGAATGCTGGCTTTTATCTAACTACCAGAAATCCTCCTTTAATCCCAGTTGAGCTCATTTCTAGATTTTGGACAACTTGAGACCCAGTGAAGAGCACTTACCGCTCATCAAAAGGACTAGGGTTCAGATGCCAGCCCCTTCATCAGGCAGCTGACAATTGCCTGTAACTCCAGTTCCAGGGGATCCAATGACATTTTATGGCCTCTCCAGACCCCCATTCACATGTGGCAGACATTCCCACAGACACACAAATGCACATAAGATAAATCTTAAAACTAAGGAAAAATTATGCTTCTTGGCTCTGACCTCTAAAATGTTCCAGGACTCATTAGCAGTCCAGTGGCAGTTAACCCTGTCCTGGTGGCAGGATGTGCTGAGGGCCATTTCCCAAGGAGAGCTATGGAGGATGGTGACTCTTTAAAAAACTATTAACTACCAAATCTAGGAAAAGCAATGGATGTACTGCCTGGAATATCTGCCATCTCAGATGCCAAGGGAATCTTTTATGACTACCCGAAGAGGATGCAAAGGAGTCAACTGGAAGAAGTTTCCTCTAATCAAAACTGACAGCATTTTTTAGCATTAAAAAGGTATAGCTTTAGTGAACTGAAGCTTACCAAGAATGTTCAACTCTACAAGTTCATGATACCAAGCCAAACCTAAAGAGTTTATCTTTGCAGTATTCCATATTTGAAAATGTTAATCCTGAGATTGACCAGAGGAAAACCAATTCTACCATTTTGGACCAAATTTGAAGCAAGCTTTATTAAATATTAAATACTGATGAAGAGATGGACTTTGATCAGGACCACTCCTTGGAATTTACTTGTTGAGTGGCCCCAGACACGTGTTTCAGGGATTTATAAAGACAAACCCATAGACCACAGTACTTTCCCATGAGGCTTTGTTATTTTCCAAGAACTACAGCTCTGAGCATTCCAGGAAGTTACCTCTTCCTTGTGCAGGTAGGGCTTGGTGGTTGATTTGGGGCATTATTAAAAAAAAGATGGGTGTGGTGGTGCACATCTTTAATCCCAGCACTCAGGAGGCAGAGGCAGGTGGATCTCTGTGAGTTTGAGGCCAGCCTGGTCCACAAAGAGAGTCCAGGACGGCCAGGACTACACAAAGAAACCCTGTTTAAAAGAAAAAAAAACAATAAATAAGTAAATAAATAATATAATCTGTCTTTCCTGTAGACCTACTACTAGGTCATCAAATAGTAGATAACAGGAAGTAATCAGCTCATAAATCAAAGAATAATGGGGGCACCCATACATTTGCTACTACGTTTTGTGGATCATCTCTTAAGGATCACTGTGATGTCTGCTGCAGTGGGAGCTCACACACACACATCCCTCACCTCTCTTAGGAGGGCAGCACCTGTGTTACCCTGAATCGCTTATACTGGGTTCCCTGAGTAACCACCACCACCTGACCTTGAACTCCACGTTTTCCTCCAAATAATTGTTAAGTGTATGACACTTATTAATAAAAATATTGATAGAAAAAAGAATACTGCATTACTAAGAACGCCAGTGATTGTAGGGCTAAAGAGAGTGCTCAGAGGCTGGGAGTTCAATTCCCAGCACACTTATAGTGGCTCACAACTGTCCATTAGCCCAGTTCCAGAGAATCTGGCACCCTCTTCTGGACTACTCAGGCACTACACATACATATATGGTAGACATATATACATGCAGGCAAGACATGCATAAATATAAAATAGAAATACATAATAAATCTTTGTTAAGATATACCACTAAAATATCCTAAATGTACGAGTCTTTATTTTTTTCTTTTTTTAATAATTTATTTATTATTTTTTATTTTTTGTTTATACAAGTGATCTATCTTCACACACACCCAGAAGAGGGAATCAGATCCCATTACAGATGGTTGTGAGCCACCATGTGGTTGCTGGGGATTGCACTCAGGACCTCTGGAAGAGCAGACAGTGCTCTTAACCTCTCAGCCATCTCTCCAGCCCCTAAATGTACGAGTCTTTAAAACTGGCTAATCAAAGAATATATGACATAGGTGAGACACCGTACAGTATGTTGGTCTATGGAGTTCATGTCCAGATAGCTGGTAAAAATATGTTATGAATGAACAAAGTATTTTAAGTCTAACCTTAGGTCCTAGGAAGATACATGTCAATTTTATTAACACCAGAAACAATAGCACAATACCAGAGAGAAGTTTGAATCTCTGCATGTATTTTTAGCAAATGGCAGTGAATCTCATCTGGTCTCTTACCTTCTGCATCCATATCTCGGTGCCCTGGTTCACTCATTCACTCCCACTTGCTTCTCATTCCCCAGCACAGAAACAAGAGTAGGATATCTGAGTCATGAGACTGATTCAAAAAAAAAAAAAAAAAAAAGGCTTTAGTCTGGAAACATGTTAGCACAGCAGACGCCAAAACCCCTTCTCTGTGCCTTGAAGAGACATAGTTCTGGAAGTCTCAAGAGCCGGGAGGCCTCCTCATCTTTCTGTACCTCTAGCCTGAACTCTCAAAATGATGGGATTTGGGTAGGAAGGTCAGAACTGTGGGGCAGCCAGGCTTTTTCCTCTGCTCTGGAAAAAGTCACCTTGGAATCCAGTTGAGAGCACTGAGATCTCCAGAGGATTTGTTTGAAAGCACCAAATAACTGAGCTTGCCCAGGGGCACACAACTCAGGGTCAGGTGCTGAGGGATGAAAGGGCGCAGGCAGATGATGAGGACATACTGGCATCATATGGCACTGCCGTGGTCGCCACACCTGTCCCTACCAGCGAGTGTTCTACAGCGATAGCTTCACTAGTGAGCTGAAGCCGTCACAGGAAAATCTGGTGTCTTACACCAAAGTCCGCCCGGAGGTTGCTACCTGACCCAGGCTCTTGAGCCCTCGGGGCTTCCAAGGTGCCTTGCGCTCATTTCCCCGTGCTGCACCCTGTATTGACCTCTAGGGGACGCTGCTCTTCTAACCCTGAAGGCCTGCACTTGAACCAAGAGCGTCTCCCAGGAGACAGAGGCGTGAAGAACACACAGTAAGAGTGGAGGAAATCCAACCAACAGACCGAAAGGAACAGGAACTTTGTTACCTGTTAGTGGGACACTTTGCCCTAGTGGAGCTGCCATGTAGGCCCCTAGTGTAAGAGGAAGCTCTTAGCCCTTATGTGCTGATGAACTGTGGGGGGCTGAGATGTGGGGGCACCCCACATCGGAGGAGTAGGATAGGTAGGAAAGAGGGTAGAGGGTGGGAAGGTGGGACCGAGAAGGGTGGAGGGAGGCGGCTGTGAGGGACATGTAACTTGAAGTAATAAATATAATTTGAGGAAACAACAGGAGGTTAGCCCTGCCTGACTCGAATCCTGGGCAGCCCCTCTGGTGTTATACCTTGGCAAGTTTCACCTTTACTCAGTACGCCATCTTTCTCCCAGACTCAGGAACCTGTTCTGTTGAGGCAGGCCCTTCCAGTGTGGCCTAGAAGAGATGAAACGCTCCCTCACCCTGCCTAACACTGAGGGCTCATATCCTCGCAGAAGGGCACAGGTGGGGCACAACCACACAGCAAGCTGGGAAAGAGTGACGAGGGTGGACTTTTTTGTTTTGTTTTCTCGAGACAGGGTTTCTCTGTGTAGCCCTGGAGGTCCTAGACTCACTCTGTAGACCAGGCTGGCCTCGAACTCAAGAGTTCCGCCTGCCTCTGCCTCCTGAGTGCTGGGTTTAAAGGTGTGTATCACCACCGCCATATTTGAAGGAGGATTTTGTTTGTCCACTGGACTCCTGCCTTAAGGCTCTGCAAACCACTCCTGCCCTCTCCCTCTCCTAGTTCCTAAACAGCTTCCTCATTCAGTTGGTCACCCAGCCTTCCATTCAACAGATGTTGCACCCACTCTCTGACACTTTACTTCCTGCAGTGACAGCTTTTTTAACCCCTGTTATTAAGCCCTGCCTAGGACCTCATTCAGCCTCCTCTGATCTCTTGAATTATAAACTCTCCAGAGCAGAGATCTGTCTCGCTCTTTCTACAGCCCCACGGTGCCCTGCCTCATGAGGTGGGCAAACACAGTCTGGAGGGGAGGCACTAAGTACAGGCCTGGGAAAGCAGTCCCAGGACTGTCACTTAACTGCTGGATAGTTGTGGAAAATCTGAGTCCTGGGCTGTACACTGCCTTCCCGGGCTTAGACAGGAGGCTGTGCTGATCAAGGCTGTAATGAGGATGATTTCTTTAGGCAGAGTGTGTGCTGGAGTGGGGAGGGCATAGCCATTGTATTTCTGAGGTCTTCTTGTTATAAGAGCTGACCAACCCCAGTGTGAGGCCTGTCTGTAATCCTCAGATGCCAGGCCAGTGGTTAAGGTAGCAGATGCGGAGGGGATACATGTTGGCTGCCCCATGTGCTTGTATCTGTGTGAAGATTGAGTGAGAAAGCCCCAGGCTCCCTGCCAGTGTTGAGGGATGGCAGCTTTTATCTAGCCCAGGGCCACCAGTTAACGAGGAGTTAACTGGATGTGGACTCACATGGCTTATAGTCCTCTATGCCCCAAGATTCCATGCTCCCTTCACTGGGGGCAGGAGCTGGGGTTTTGTTATTGTCATGGACTCTCTGAGGAAGGGGACAGTTGGATGCACTGAAGACAAGAAGCCTCATTTCCCAGAGGGGAAACACCACAGGAGCAGGAGGCTTGCCCGATGTCATTTCTGGTGTCCTTCTCAAAGACAAACATATGGTTTTGGAAACACAGGTTTGAATCCTAGCTCTGCGACTCAACTGGCTATAAGAGCTTGAGCAAATCCCACGCCCAGAGCCTAGCTTGTGCAACAGTTAGTGGAAGATTACAGTTGATGCTAGGATGTACACCAAGTGTCTGTTGCTGAGTCTAAACCATGTCCCTCCACAAAGGGACAGCGCTTCCTCTCCCAGATGGCCTGACCGCTCAGAGGGAGTGCACAGCTATGGCCTGGTGGCAAGGCTGCTAAAGGCTTTAGGAGAGATAGGAGGGTGGGTTGTGAGGAGAAAGGTTAAAAAAAAAGAAACAAATCTGGAAGTGGTAAGTTCAAAAGATCTTATTGGTAAAGGAAGTTCTGGGGATGTAATTCAGCTGGTAGAGTGCTTGCCAAGCATGCACAAAGCCATAGGTTCGATCCCTGGCTCTGTATAAACAGGAGTGGTAGCAAGCACCCATATTCTCAGAACTTGGGAGGCTAAGGCAGGAGGATTGTTGATTCTAGTGCTAGCCTGGATGACAGAGTAAGACTCTGTCTTTAAAATAAAAATAAATAAAAAATCACATAGTGAGTTCTAGGACAGCCTGGAGAGACCCTGTAGAAAGATCCTGTCTTTAAAAAAAAAAAAATCAAACTGCCAAATAATAGTAAAACTTTTTAAAAAAAAAAAGATTCAAAGGAGGCTTGGATTCCAAGAAAATTAGTGGCTCAGGGCCTGGACCACATTCTCTGGCCCTTTTCATTCATTTTCCCAATTATTCCACAGAGATGGATTGCACATCCACACAGGGTCATATCCTGTCTGGATGCTGCTCAGGGAGGACCAAATCCCAATTGTTCCAGTGATCAGGGAGGCAACACAAAAAATCACCATCAGAGTGAAATGATTTTGAGTGTTTGGCTGTGCTCATTGTGCTGCGAGAACCCCGAGGAAGTAGACCTACTGAAGATATACTTTCTTTTCTTCTTCTTCTTCTTCTTCTTCTTCTTCTTCTTCTTCTTCTTCTTCTTCTTCTTCTTCT
>CAJQZJ010031900.1:7298649-7319019 GCA_907164525.1 Lophiomys imhausi
CTTCTTCTTCTTCTTCTTCTTCTTCTTCTTCTTCTTCTTCTTCTTCTGCTTTGGTTTTTCAGGACGGGGTTTCTCTGTGTATCCTTGAGTGTTCTGGACTCATTTTGTAGACCAGGCTGGCCTTGAACTCACAGAGATCCACCTGCCTCTGCCTCCCTGAGTGCTGGGATTAAAGGCTTGCGCCACCACACCTGGCAATTACAGACAGCTGTGAACTGCCATGTGGGTGCTGGGATTTGAACCAGGGTCCTTTGGAAGAGCAGTCGGTGCTCTTAACCACTGAGCCATCTCTCCAGCCCCCTCTTCTTGTTTTTTAACCAACCCATATATATCACTGTATAAAGTAGTATTTGGTAGGATTCCATAAACATCTGCACTGTCATTGTAAAACTCTGTAAATCTTCTCACTGGCCCTGATGTATTTTCAGTACAGTGATGTCATATTTAATTGAGTTTGGACATTTAGGTCGTTTTCAGATTTTTCCTTTGTGAGAAATGTCTTGAATACTGTTGTACTTAATTGTTTCTGATCTTTCTTGTTACTCCCTTCATATGAATTGCTAGTACCCACATGGCTCTAGGACAGGGCTCTAGGACATAGTATAATTATGTTTAAAACCTCCTCAATAATTCAGCAATACTTGCTGTTCCAGGTGGCTTTCTGAGATGAATTTTGGGGTGCCTATGATAGCTGTGGCATTGTGAGTCATTAAGTCTGTGTGGAGGTCTGGGGAAGCAAGGTGGTGGCAGAATGCTTTCAATCATAAGCCTAGGGGCACCAGTCTCGCCCCTTCACTTGTTAATTGCAACTGCTGTCACATCAGGTCTCCCTTTTGAAAGCCACCCCTTCCCCATGACCGGGTGATGACTCCACGCTGAGCATGTGTGTGACGATCCAAAGCAGTGAGTGTAAAGTGCACGAGTACAGTAGGAGCATGGTCATTGTGTGCTGTGGCAGGGTGACAGATCATTGTTGGCACTGGCATAGATTCCTGCCCTCTGGAAGTTGATGCTTCAAGATGAGACCGTAGCATGTCTGTCCTAACACTACAACAGCCAAGACCCTAAGGAACTCTGCAGATGATGGGGGCAAAAGGTCAAGATCAAATCCCAAAGGCAGATTAGATAATAAATGGTTCTAGGTACAGAAGAGCAGAGAAGTGGTTGCCAGGCTGTCTGGGACGTAAAGGAAGAAAGAGAATGGGGAGGAAAAGGAAGAGAAGGTGGAGGAGCTGAGATTGAGGGCAGAAGAAAGGACTGGCTGCATCAGGATCATAAGGGAAGGTGGGTCCAGCCAGCACAGGCTAGCTGGAGGGTTTTTTGGTAGTTGACCCCACACCTAGATCTGTGACTAACTCACTGTGTGATCCTGGACAAGAACCTCCCCTTGCTGGACACTAGTATACCCAATTGCAGAAGAGCCTAGTATCTGCCCAACTTAGGCACCCTCTTGTCTGGCAATGCCCTAAAGACAATAAATAGCTTCCTAGGCTGTTTTCCCCGAGAATTGTAAATACCCACCCAAGTGCTTTCTCTTCTAGGTCTGCCCTCGGGCTCTTCAAATAATAGGAAGCCATTTCTAGGACTTAATAGAACGATAAACTCAGAGGGAAGGGACTTGCTCAAGGGGAATGATCATTGAGCAGTGCAGGGGACAGGGAAGCACAGAGGTGGCAAGTCAGGCCGGGACCTCCAAGGTCCCCCTCCAGGGGCTGCCACTCATACCGGACCTTGGCAAAGGCCAAAAAGTGGCACCCGGTTTACCAGTCGAAGTTCCTCTCTTGTGACCTAAGGAGCAGGATCTGGTTTTCAGTCCTTGCTCATCCCCATGGCTGGATGTCCTGATGCTACAGGCTGGGTTCTGTGGAACCAACACAGACAATGTCGGAAAAACATGATGCCTGCGAGGAGAGCTTACCTGTGTAGCAAAGGAGCCCTGGTCAGGAACGTAGGATCCCAGTCCCTGCCAGTTCTTGGTTTCTGACTCGACAGTTTAAAATGCCCGTCAGACATCTCTCACCACTTCCCTCCCCTGCTTTAGTTTCTGATAATATGCTCTCTGCTGGGTCACAGTGACAGCACAGTTTAGTTCTATTTAAGGAAAGGAACATAATTTCCCGTCTTCCACTATTTCTGTATGATTTGGTCATCAGGCCTTGAAGTCAGGGAGTAAGGAGGCAGCCATGAAAAAGAGATAGGGGCTGAGTTCTTATAAGAAAGACAATTCAAGCCAGGCATGATGGCGCACGCCTTTAATCCCAGCACTGGGGAGGCAGAGGCAGGTGGACCTCTGAGTTTGAGGCCAGCCTGGTCTACAGAGCGAGTTCCAGGACAGCCAGGGCTACACAGAGAAACCCTGTGTCAAAACAAACAAAGCAAAAGAGTGCTTGAAGCTAATATGTGATCTTATTCCTCACCACAACTTCTTCTGTACAAGATGGAGACTTTCCAACTGTGTCATTCCACCTGCATTTGTGATAGGGAAGGAAGAGCATTCCTTTCATCCCGTTTATTCCTTTACCTATATCTGTGTGGACTCAGGAATTTCAATTTCATTCAGGGATTCTCTCTCTCTCTCTCTCTCTCTCTCTCTCTCTCTGTGTGTGTGTGTGTGTGTGTGTGTGTGTGTGTGTGTGTGGGTGTGTGTGTGCATGCATGCACTTGTATGTGCTTACATATATGTGTGTAATGCACATGTTCTGGGGTGCAAAGGTATATATGTGTGTGCATGTGTATGGAGACCAGAGGTCAGCAATGGGCATCTTCCTCAATAACTCTTTACCTCATTTTTTGAGACAGGGTCTCACTGAACTTGAAGCTCACCAACCTGAGCTCAACTAGCTGGCAAATGAGTCCAGGGGTCTTCCTATCTCTGCACCCCTGCTGCCCAGTACAGGGTTACAGATACGCCCTTCCGCACCAGCTTTTGTGTGGTTGCTGAGAATCTGAACCCACCTTCCCATGCTTGCTTGACAGGCGCTGTTTACCAACTGAGGAATCTCCCCATTCCCTGCCCAATGAGTTTTAATGTGACTACTGCTTTTGTGATACACATATTTTCCAGATTTGGCCATTATGAGCTGCACAGGATTATTTCTAGTTCTTTCTGCTTTGTCCCCCTTGTTTATTTTCTGACCCAAGACATTTCTGATATATCTTGTAAGTTACCCCACCCCCACTAGCTCTGAAATGAGTTTTCTCTGAGGATCAAACCTTGGTTCCTTTCAGGGGTAAGTTCAGAATTTCTGCTCATAAGCCACCAATTGTTACCTTTTATCTCAGAAACTGTTTAGAGTATACTTTGAGGAGAGTGTGGAGGGTTTGTATGACTAGATGAGCTGAGAATTGTTAAGCTCTTTGTTACACCAAACCCCTGTGGGGTCCATAGTTTGGAGAATCTATCGAGACAGGAAAACTATTATTATTATTATTTGTTTTTTGAGACAGGGTTTCTCTGTGTAACAGCCCTGGCTGTCCTGGACTCACTTTGTAGACCAGGCTGGCCTCGAACTCGCAAAGATCCGCCTGCCTCTGCCTCCCAAGTGCTGGGATTAAAGGTGTGTGCCACCACACTCAGCTCTACTTTATTATTGATAATACATTTGCATCTATTTACTGTCATGGAGAAGAAACAGGTCATGTGAGTGTCATGCCAGGCTGGGCCCTGACCTCAAGGGAAGAAAGGGAATTCAACAAGGCCCTGGAGGCCAGAGGGTCCTTCTATTTATTTGTTTTATTTATTTATTTGTTTGTTTGTTTACTTATTTATTTTTGGTTTTTCAAGACAGGATTTTTCTGTGTAGTCCTGGCTGTCCTGGAACTCACTCTGTAGATCAGGGTGGCCTCAAACTCAGACATCTGCTTGCTTCTCCCACCCACGTGCTGGGATTAAAGGAGCATGCCACCACCGCCCATAACTTCAAAGACTCTTCCTCCAAGACACAATTTTTTTTTTTTTTTTTGGTTTTTTGAGACAGGGTTTCTCTGTGTAGCAGAGCTCCTGGCTGTTCTGGACTTGCTTTGTAAACCAAGCTGGCCTCGAACTCATGAAGATCTGCCTGCCTCTGCCTCCCGAGTGCTAGGATTAAAGGCGTGCACCACCACACCGGGCTTCAAGACATTCTTTAACCACAAAGGATAGAGTAAAACTTTGTGATAAAGAAAGTAATAGACATCACCTTTATCAGGCTGATCAAAGTTAACACCCCCAAGCTGGGATGAGTTGACACTATGCGCCTCCTGATCTGATGCACAGAGAAGGACAGCTTCCTGGATGTGGTGTGCCACCCTACACCCACCAGCAGGGCCCAGTCACAAGGCAAAGGCTACACATAAAGTCAAGCTGAGAGACAGTCTACAAAATAACCAACCTACAACCTTCCAAAGTATCATAGTCATGAATGTCAAAGAAGCATGAGAGAAATGACATACTGAAGGAGACCAGAAAAAAAAATTGCTTTAAAGACTATCATCTGGTGGAAGTGAATATGGCTGCAGGTTAGACATGCTATTAGACGTCTCTTTTCCTTGCTCCTTTCCTTTCTTCTCTTCCACCTACTCTAATCTTTCTTTCTTTCTTTCTTTCTTTCTTTCTTTCTTTCTTTCTTTCTTTCTTTTTTTGTTTCTTCTCTGTACTGGGGATTAAACCTGGGCCCTTTACTTTACCTGCTAGTCAGGTGTTTTGACCCTGAGCTATAATCCAAGCTTGATGGTAAGCTTCCTGATTTTTAATGTGGTTGTATAAGAAAATGCTCTTATTTTATAAAATGTACAGTTGAACAATTAAAAGGTGAATGGGCACCATATATTTAACTCATCACACAATATAACAAGCTAATATGATAGATTAAAAACAAAGAAACAGTGATAAAGCAATAGGAGAAAATAAAACACTTCATAATTCTTGGTAGAGAGAAGAGGACTTTTTGTATTCTTTCCCTCTAGGTTTAAAATTATATTTTGTGTAATTAAAATAAAAATTCCAGGGGGATCTGAAGCCCCCTCTTCTGGCCTTTGCAGGGACTACACGCACATGGTACACAGACAGTCAGGCATGACACACACGTAAATAAAAATAGAACAAAATCTTAAAATAAAATAATTCCAAAGTAAAAATTTGCAAGGAGAACATGAAAAAATGAACCTCTTATAAGAACCCTGAAAAGCATGCTTGAATCCTGAAAAGTGGGCTTTGGAAGGAACTGGGGGATTAGAGACCAGCATTTCAGAAAGGTGGGCTATTCTAGGGCTGACAAAAGCTATTTCTGCCCTGGCTGATTTCAGGGATCTGCTGTTCTGCGATTGCAGGAATGTTGCTGTTCCAGAGATGCATGGATGGGGCTTGGTGGTTATTAACATTACTATTTCCAAGTCATGACTGTAGACTACCGCCTACTGTGAAGGGACCTAGGTTCGGGTTATCAAACGCTGGTATGCCCACATTATACACTTTTTGCCTAAGTTTTGGAAAAACCCTGCCAAACACATGATTGAATCATCCCATTTCCCACACAACAAGACTGGAGTTTTTTTGGTTCAGTCCAGGGCCAATCCCCATCCCAAACTCAAGCTCTATGGACATGCCTGGGTCTGCCCACTCTGTCCTGTTACATGCTCTTCCCTTTGCTTGTCCCTATTTGATTCTTAGTTTATCAATCCTATGATTCAGTCAAGATGTCCTGCCTCTGAATCTTGGGTTTCACTGACAATTAGACAACAACTGGGCTGAATCAAGCTTTGCCTTACTTTTTTTTTTTTTTTTTTTGAGACAGGGTTTCTCTGTGTAACAGCTCTGGCTGTCCTGGACTCACTTTGTAGACCAGGCTGGCCTTGAACTCACAGTGATCCACCTGCCTCTGCCTCCCAAGTGCTGGGATTAAAGGCATGCGCCACCACGCCCGGCCTGCCTTATTTTTAATTAGCTATTTTCTAACCAAATTAAAATTGAACCAAGGATGAGAGGATGCTGAATTAGTGTATAGGAGCTTTTCCAAGAAACGGGTACCAAAAATGGAGAAAATACAATGGAACAGAGTAGAAACGGTGGTGGTAACATCCAGTTATCCTTTCTTTACCTGTCGATCAGGTCAGATGAGCTGATATGTCTCAACACTGGACATCTCCATGACCAGTTCTGCCTTCTGTGAAATGAAGCAGATGTAAAGAAAGAGGCTGGAGTACAAGTTCTGACCCGAGGCTAAACGTCTGAAACCTAACAGCAATGGGTCTAGGCTGGGACAAGGTCTGATGTTCCGCCATTTGAGAACCTTAAGTGGTCTCTGCCCTCCTGCTAGAGAGCTGTGGGCGGAAGAGTCCTGGGATTGACTTTCCTCACTCCTGTCTGCCTTCTAGGGCTCTGTTCTATTACCTGGCCAGCTGCCAATGGGCCACTTTGTACACCTCTGGTGGCTTTCATGAACCCTAATGACAGACAGTGCTTGGAAATTCAGTCATATTCTCTGAAGCTGCATGTGAGTGGATCTGAAGGCTCAGAAGGGCTGGGAGCTTATTTTTGCACTGGTGTCCCCAAGGCAAACTGAAACCCAGTAGTGATGTCACAGTCTGAGGACAAAAGGGTGACATACTCAGCCTCACTGAGGACCCTGGGTCAGAGTCTCCGAATAAGATCTCATCCCCTAGCCGCCATGGTCCTTGGCCTCCTCACTTGCTTCTCAGTTGGGGGTCTCCCTAACTCCTCATTTGGCTCTGCCTAGGCCCTGGCTCCTTGACACCAGCTCACAATGGGGATGAAAGACCACATTTGACAAAGTGACTCCAACAGGCTGACTGACCTCTCTAAGCCTCTGTTTTCTTCTCTGTGGTGTTGGATGACGCGTGCCTCATGGAGTATGTGATGTGCTATGCTCCAGGGCTGATGCAGTAAGAGTTCGGTGGGCTGTTACTGCTGAACTTCCATCTCACCTGGGCTCGTGAGTCATGTCCCTGCCCTCAGTCTCTGTGCACTCTGCTCTCTGACAATCAGCTTCATTTCTACTGTTCATGTTCCCAAGCAGGAAGGCTCCATTAATTTCAGTGGGCACACTGCAGTGGGTCTTCTTTCATGCTGGGGCAAGGTAAAGGGTGCCTCAGAACATAGAACATGGGCCTTGGGCCACCTAGAGGTATACTACAGGCATCTCCCTCAGGAAGTGTGGACCACCTTGGTCAGACACTGGAATATTCTAGATCAGCCATAGGCAGCATACCCATCTGAGGACCAAATAGCTTGCCAGGAATGCCCTACTAGCATTTGAAGGATGCTCCAGCAGGACAGAGGCTCCCCTACCTCCAGGAGATGCATTATCAAGGCAGCGTAGAAGCGCTGAAAAGGACAAAACAAATGTCATTACCTGTTGGTGTATTTGTTTAACTATTTTATTAGGTTCTACCACCCTGCTAACCCTTATTTCACCTAATCCCTTCCAACCCCCCAACACTAGGTAGGTGAGAAAGAAGATTAGAGGGGAAAGGGAGTCTAGACCTTTTTAGACTACTTCCTGCTGATTAGGGTTGAGTTCCTTGGGACAAGTCCGATCTTTGTTATTAGGATATCTCCAACTTCTTGTCTCTTTGCTCACGACCACTTGACAAACCTCAACAACAGGAATCAGCAGCAACAGGGGCAACAGCAGGGGGAGCAACAGCCACCACAGGCCCTCTTGGGGCTTTCCCATTTATACCCTCTCCAGAGTCCCCAGAATTAAGCTATCTGCAGCTGTCAAAGATCGTGCCCCTGCTAGTGCAAGGGGCAAATCATGATCACATGCTGTAAAGCAGCCTCTTATCTCACACCTGATATTAAAACAAAAACATACTCATAACATAACTGGGTTTTAAAAGAAACTGAAGTTCTTACTACTATTACCAAATGAAACTAGGGGCAGGGACCTCTTTTCCCCCTCAATGTCAAGAAGAAGTCTTCAGAGCCTCTTACTCTCCAGTACTCTCCCCTCTTCAAGGTTCCAAGCTCTTGATTCAGACTTTCTCTCTGGCCTGGTGTCAGCTCCACCAGTGAGGGTTGTTGCCATGACAATACCCCTTCCTCCAGCCTCTGAGAAGTCCTCTGAGTTCCTTCACACTGATAGAAGTCAACCTCAGTCTTGCT
This sequence comes from Lophiomys imhausi, assembly GCA_907164525.1. Taxonomy (NCBI): domain Eukaryota; kingdom Metazoa; phylum Chordata; class Mammalia; order Rodentia; family Muridae; genus Lophiomys; species Lophiomys imhausi. The sequence goes on from CAJQZJ010031900.1 coordinate 7,306,754, forward strand.
TGCATTTCGTCTATCCAGTCCATCCCTTGGCTTTCCTGAGGAGGTGACAATTGAAGAGAAGCAGTGAGCTGGGCCAAGGTTGAGGTTAGGGTGGGGCAGGAAGAACCTCCCAAGCAAAAGAGAGAGGTTGGAAAAAGAAGAGAAATAGAAGTAGAAGAGAACGAGGCAAGATAACAAATAAAGTCCAATGTGCGTAAAGTTTTGAAAGTAGGCTGAGGTTAGGTCATTCAGGGCCTGTAGGCTATGCAATGACAATGACCATTGACCTGAGAACAAGATCATTAACACAGAAAAGGAATAGTCAGAAGGTGGCCAGATTGGGGTCTGAAGGCACCATTCTGCTATACAGAGAGTAGATAGTAGTGGGCAAGGATAGCTTCACGAATGCACAAACAAAGCTGCACAGGGCCCTGATGCTCAGAAATCAGCTTGTCCAGGGTCTGATGCTCTGATATTGCTGTCTTGAAATTCCAAATAATATTATATTATTGCTGGGTATGGTGATACACGCCTTTAATCCCACACTTGGGAGGTGGCGGCAGGTGGATCTCTGTGAGTTCAAGGCCAGCCTGGTCTACAGAGTGAGTTCCAGGACAGCCAGGCCTGTTACAGAGAAAAAGCTTGTCTTGAATATATTTTTTTGCATATATGTTTTAGATGAGTTAATTAATCCTGTATAGGTGTGTATGATGTAGTGTATGAGAGTGTGGGCACATGCCACAGAACACATGTGGAACTCATAGGGTGATTTATGACAGAGGCTTCTCTCATTCTACCATTGGATCCCAGTGATTGAACCATGTCATCTGGCTTGGTGGTACACAGCCATCTTGCTGATATGTATGTGACTTTTCAGGAGCAGTCTGGTATGACAGTAACACATATTTCATGTCTGGTAGCCTCCTACTGCTTCCCTTGGGCTGGTCCTCTGTCCCTCTCTCCCTTCTCCTGCCTAGGTTCCTTCTGCCTCCAGCAGGGATCCAGCTGCAGGTTTCTGGAGAGTCAGGGTTAAGAGGATGCTCAATAGCATCTCAGGCTGGGACATGGCAGCTGTCCGTGGCCCGACTGACAACAAGTGACATATTCGGCAGATATACTTCTGTTCCATGTACCTAGTGCATCCTATCCTGTTTGTAACACTCTTGGAGATTGCCTGTTCATCATGGACTGGGGAGTCAGGTCATGATAAATGGAGATGCTTAGCTCGACTTCCCTATCCCCTGCAGAACACAGGCCAATCTGGTGTCTGATAGAACAACCCAGAACTTGATAGATTTCAGTGCTTGTTCTGCAAATATCCATACCCAAAGGAGTGCAACCTTAAAAAGGTAAGTTAAAACACCATAGGTATTAAGAATTCCCAGATGTCTGCCATTGGCAATGATTTTGTTGCTTACATAGCTTAAAAGGATAGACAAAGTGGCTTTAAGAATTGAATCCTGTCAGGTGGCTGGCTGTGGCAATCAATGCTGTAACAACTGATTTTGCAATTTCTTTTCAGTCCTTGGACCTATGACTTCTTGAATTCTTCAAACATATATGTTCAAAATGTTATGTCAAACAGTATGGGTGCGGTCCCCCCCTCTTAGTGTGGCCCGGGGCACGGCTGCCTAGACCTCAAGGCAAATTATGTTTTGAAGCAGCAGAAACAGTCATTAAAGATCTGTGATTTTTAAGCCCAGACTCCCCTCCCTAAGGACTGGGTTAGGTGAGGGAGGGAATCTTGCTAACATGCATTTCCACTTTCTGAAGGCTTCTGGAACACCTCTGTCCTATTCTTTCTTTCCCCCACCTCCCCTGTATTCCACAGCATCAGTTATCCTCCCTGGTAGCACCAACCAGGCCTTCTTGTCACTGCAAACCCCCTCCTCCCTGCCTACTTACCACCATCACAACACTGGCTTCTGGTTCCACCCCATAAGGAGAGATCTTTCTGGAACTTGTCTTTTAGTCTGTAATTCCCTTAGGGTGGAGACCAGATCTACCTCCCTCCTGGCAGACCTCTCCCAGCAGGTCCTGATGGGAGGTGGTGGCCAGCATTCTTTGTGGCTCTAAGCTGAGGAGAGGAAGGAAGGTCTCATGCTCACTGTGACATTCTCCACCATCTGTAACAGCCCCAAGGGGTCTGTCCTCATGGCAGTGATGCTGAAGTATGATCTATTCTTAGCCATTGAGACACAAGGGGAGATCTCCCAGGAGGCTGAGGAGCAGGACTTTGGAGAAGCCACCCTGGGCTTCCCCTTTCTTCCTTTGATGTGGCTGCATCCGGAGGTGTGGACTAGAGGTGCTTCAGCTAGCAAGGAGGAAGATCATCCGTGGAAGAGGAGTTCAAAGGAACAAGCTGGAGACCCAGTGTACCACAGCTTGGGAACCCCCTGCTTCCAGACCCCTGTGTAGCTGTGCACTCTTATTCACACTCTGTATGGTGAAGGGCCTTCCCAGCTGACACAGTGAACACAACCATGCACTAAACCCAATAGCCTCTTCCAGCTCATGTTCCCCACCTATCAACCGGGGAGAGAGGGTCTGGGGGCAGAGCTGACATGTTGCTGAAAATAGCCATAGAGGTTGCGGGTGTTTGTGTTGGTCTCATATAGATGTGGGACCACACCAGCCCTCTGCTTCTTCACCCTTTGAACTTGAGGGAGTTAAGGTAATCACTGGGTTTCTCATCTCACCAAAGATAAGTGTGGGATGGCTAAGGACTGAAAACCTGATGATGTGTCTGGTACTCGGTAGAAACTCCCAAGCCAAACTAGCTGTTCTTGCTGCCCAGGCCTAGGAGCTGTAAAAAGTAAAGGGTGAAGGAAGGCCTTGTATATGGAAGGTTTGAGGGAGGGGAGGATTTACCCCAGCAATGAAGACCAAGGGAGGCAGTCCAGAAAGAGGACTGGATGCCAGGCATGTTGGCACACACCATCTGTCATCCCAGTACTCAGCAGGTAGGGACAGGAGGACCTGGAGTTCAAGGCCAGCCAGGGCCACATGACACCCTGTCTCAGAAAACAAGACAGAGAAAGGAGGAGCATAAGAGCAAAGTGTGGATCTAGCAGGTAAGTGTACCTCTAGAGAGAGGGGCTGGGCTGACCCAGCAGACTGGAGAGAAGAGATAAAAACAAACAAAGAGAGAGAGACTAGGAGGGAGACCAGCTTCCGTTTTTCCTGTTGGTTAAAACAAGACTCCTGGTAACCAAGGGCTCTGGTCTGCTTTCCAAACTCAAGATCTCACCCCATTTTACAGATGGAGACGCTGAGCTGGGGACTCTGTGACACTAGATGCAGCCTAGGCACAGGTCTAGGTGACTACACCACAAGCTGTCTGCACTTGCAAGAACAGAAAACCTGGGCGCTGCAATGCTAAAGCTGCTTTTACAGGGCTGAAGAGAGAGCTTCAGATAGCAACTGGTGTTCTTCTGAAGGATCAAAGTTCGATTCCCACCACCTGCATGAGGCAGCTCACACCTGCCTGTAACTCTGCTCGAGAGGATCTGGCATCCTCTTCTAGCCTCTACAGGCATCTGTACGCGCGCGCACACACACACACACACACACACACACACACACACACACAAATAAAAATTAGAAATAAATATTTTTTTTTGAGATGCTTATTAGCTCAAGTCCCAAGATTCTAGAGAGGAAGGCTTCCAGTACCGGGCCCATTGTGTTTCTTCTTGGGGTTTGTTTAAGGAAGCCTGGGTGTGCCTCTCTCTAAGCCCTGGCATGTGTAACCCACACTTGGGAGCTCAGCTGCCTGATCAAGTTGGTCCTAAGGTAAGTCTCAGTGAAGGTGGTAATTTGTGGACAATCCCTGACTCATCCTTCTCCCTAGCCCACCCTGGGTTCAGGACTCCCAGAAGCCTTTTCTGTTGAGTGGGCAAACCCTGTCTCAGGAGAGTGTTCCCCAGGACCTGCCCTACAAAGAGAACCATTCTTGATCCAAAATACTTTCCCAAAGACTGGAGGTGACAGATGGGGAACCTGAGGCTCAGAGTTAGAAGGTCAATCAAGGTCCTTCAGCTACCGAAGGGAAGAGTCCAAATTAAACAAAAGCTGAGCCTGTCTCTCTCAGTCCATCACAGTCACGGGCTGAAGATGGAATGGGTGAAGATTTGCACAGGCACCAGGACCCATGCCCCACCAGGCTGAGCTCCAAGTAGCTGCTTACTCCTCCTCTGTGCTCTCATAGCCCCTGAACCAGAGCCCAGTCTGCCCCACACTGTGAGCAGCTTGAGGGCGGGGCCTAGTCTAGCTGCCTGAACAGCTCAGGTTGGAATGTCCTTGACCTGGATGAGACCCCAAGAACCTAAACTCTTGGGGCCTGGGCAAGTAGGCAACAGCCCCAGGGTTCCTAACTTGATGATTCTAAGGCTAAACTGGCCCAGGACATGAGCAGGCAGCAGGGTGGCAGGTGGCAGGCGGGGCTGCGCAGGAGAAACGCAGCGGCTCTACTTCCTGTGGGTTAGAGCCCTGGGCCTGCCCTGGGGGAGGTTGCACAAACCTTCCTGTGCAGGCCCTCAAGCAGCCTGCCTGCCTGGCTGGCCTGTGCACATCCTGCCTCTCTCCCAGTCTCTGCCTGCCACCTGGGCTGGCTGCCCTGGGCCTCAGCCTGCGTCCTCCTCCATCACTGGGGCTGGCGAGAGCCTGGGCTGGACATCGTGGCCCACCCTTCCATCACTGGGCAGGGCTCCTTCCTCATTTCGCTGCTGATTCTAGCCCCAGACAAAACAGGTTGAGCCTTTTTCCTCCCTCCAGCAGCTGCCTCTGAGCGTTGCAGACGGCGCCGGCTGGAAGCAGGAGGGAGGGCCTGGGCCAGCCGTGCTAGGACTGGGACGTGCCCCTGGCTCCTGGCCGGTTCATCCCTGCTAGAGACAGGAGTGCTAGCATTTGACACAGACTGCAGACCAAGGATGATGGCCCAGCTGCAGTTCCGAGATGCCTTCTGGGTGAGTGGAGTCGACTGGGGACGGTGAGCTTGTGGGACAGGTCCAGCTGGGCAGGAATCACCCAGAAGGTTGACATAGGGGTGCAGCCTTGGGAAGGGAGTTTTCTCATAAAAATCGTGCCTTGACTTTGGTCTTAATTATCGTGGAGGTGGCCAGGGCCACAGTCTCTACTGACGTGGAAGGCAAAAGAGGGGTCCTGGCCGAGATAATGATTTTTCTACAGACATCACCCCCTCAGCCGCCAGAGGGATGGCCTCTGTGCTCACGGGCTGATTCTCCTCTGGGACACGCAGCCCCCACAGCAGAGCTTGCCTGGACAGTCTAATGGAGGATTTGAGGAGGACACAGAGGGAAGGAGGACCACAAGGGAGAAGTCAGCAGCCCCGGCCCCAGGCCAACTTTTGTTTAGTTTGGGTCTCAGCTTTGTATGGGTTGTGTAGGTCACTGTTTCTCTCCCGGCCTCAGTTTCTACATCTGTATAATGGAGATAAGTACAAATATTTGTCAACTGAAGGTGATCCAGTGCAGTAAAACCCTGATGCCTTGCCAGTGCTATTTCTCTTTTTCTCACCCAAATTCTGATCCCCTGTCTCTTGGAGGAGGCAGCTGGGCTAGGCAGCTTCCTGCTTGCCCTTTCAAATTCAGCTCAGGTGTTAATCACATCCCATGAAATAAGGGAACCTGGCTGGCGGATGGCAGTAAAGAACTTGACCCAGGCCTCAGAGCTTGCCCAGCCCTATTGTTTTTCCACATTTCCTTCAGCTTTCCCTCTACACCCCTGACTGTCTCCTCCCCCACTCCCGAACCCAGTGGCTCTTGGAATCAAGCTGAGAGCTTTTGGTTAAAGCTGGTCATGTGTTTCTCCTGAGGGTGACACTCCAACACCACAAGGGACTCCTAGGATCTCTCACTGTGGTTCTGACACAGCCACAGCCAGGTTCCTCTCCTGGGGCTGGAGCCGGGAGGATGAGGGTTAATAAGCCACCCTTACTTCCTTTCTTTCCGGCCACCTTTGCTTGGGGCCCATGCTAGAGTGTGTGGGGGTGGCCTTCCTCCCTTGAAACTGATTTCACAGAGAAAAGAGGGCCTTGCCTGGAGAGGATTTCTGGGCCTCAGTTTCCCCATCTTCACAAAGAGAGCGTAGGGCCAGTCCAGAGCTGCAGCTGGAGGCAGCTCGGCCATCTCATTCATCAGGGTGCTCATTGCTCAGGCTGACAGCCAGAATCCATTTGCTGCTCTAACTTGGAACCCTGCAGCTCAGGAAGGCCAGAGACCCTGGCCATTTTCTCCCTAGTATCTCTATCCCAACTCCAAACTCCTGAAGAGGTTTTGGTACAGAAGGATGTACATATGACATCAGGGTGTGGCAGCAGTGGCAGGAGCAGCAGCACCCAGCTCACAGGACTGTTTCCTGGGTGGTGTCACACCCATGTCCTGTACTTGCCACACCTCTGGGCTGCTGAAGGCCTCAGGGACTTCAGGCACTCCCATCTCCACAGCTGTCTCCCTAGGTCTAGGTTAAAAGAAATTCCCCTGGGAAGGCAGAAGAGAGACAAGGAGGAAAGTAGCCAATGGGAACCTTTCGAACTGCCTTTGAACCCTGCAGACTAGCAGCACACTCTTTGAAAAATAGCCTTGGGCCTAGAGTGGGTGGCATGTGCCTGGAATCTCGGCTCAGGGAGGCAGAGACAAGAGGGTCAAAGTAAGTTCAAAGCAAGCCCTGGTCTGCATGACAAGACCTTGTCTCAAATGAGAGGGAGAGACTAAGGCAGTGTGTGTACTGAGGGAGAAAGAAATAAAGGAAAAAGATATCCAGTCTTTGAGAGAGAGAGAGGAAGAGAGTCAGAGAGAGAGAGGAAGAGAAAGGTTATTTTATGTGGTTGTCTGTCACCATGTGCATGCAATGCCTGTGGAGGCCAGAAGAGGGGGTCAGAGCCTCTAAAACTGTTGTTATACATGGTGGTAAGCCACCTTACGGGAGTGGGAATTAAACGCAGGTCCTCTGGAAGAGCAGCTAATACACTTAACTGTGAAGCCATCTCTCTAGCCCCACCATCTAGTTTTTAAGGAAAACCTCTGAGCTGGATGGAACACATGTAATCTCAGAACACATCATTTTTTTTTAAAGATGTATTTATTATACAGTGCATGTATGCCTGCAGGCCAGAAGAGGGCACCAGATCTAATTATAGATGGCTATGAACCACCATGTGGGTGCTAGGAATTGAACTCAGGACCTCTGGGAGAGCAGTCAGTGCTCTTAACCTCTGAGCCATCTCTCCAGCCCCTCAGAACACATCAGTTATCTGGTAACTTTGTCTATCCTGAACACAGATGGGAACCAGTCATATTTCTAATATCAGTTCATAATAAGGATGGGATCATAAAAAGTTTCGTAGGAATTAAAGACGTTGTTACTAAGAGCTATCATCAGAGTTCATATATGTTACTCATAGGAGATACTCTAAAGCCGTGTGTGTGTGTGTGTGTGTGTGTGTGTGTGTGTGTGTGTGTGTGTACAGATGCATGTGTGCCATGGTGTGTGTGTGTGTATGTGTGTGTGAGTATAAATGCATGTGTGCCATGGTGTGTGTGTGTGTGTGTACAGATGCGTGTGTGCCATGGTGTGTGTGTGGATCAGAGGCTGGCCTCAGGTGTTAGTCCCCTGTTCACCTGTTCGAGGCAGTGTCTTCTGTTCGCTCCTGTGTGCACCTGGCTATCTATCTGGCCCTTGAGCTTCCAGGAATTCTCCCGTCTCTCTTTCCACTCTTGCTTTCTGCATGGTGGGATTATAGACATGGGCTTCCCCTGATTTTATGTGGGTTCTGGGATTCAAACTTGAGTCTTTATGCCTATGTGGAAAGTGCTTTACCTACTAGCTTTCTCCCCAGCCTCGCCCCAAGGTTTTAAAAGGCTCCGCAACATTTATTTAGCCACAGTTTGAACAAGTAGTGTTCAAGGTTTATGAGTTCCACTGGCTGTCTGCCAAAGATCATCTCTGCTGAGCTTGTTGCTATTGGTTCTCTCGCCGAAAGAGTAATGACCACCCTCACCTGAGTATCCGGCCGCCCCTCCTTCCCTCCCTCCCTCCCTCCCTCCCTCCCTCCCTCCCTCCCTCCCTCCCAGTTGTCTGTAATTTTGCCCTAATTGCACGTGGCCTCCCCCTAGGGCTCTAGGAGAAGAGCTAGTGCATAACACAAAGAAGGAGGGGAGAGGCTCTGTCTGTGAAGCCCTGGAGGAAGTTATCACCCTTACCTGGTGCAGACCTATTATGGGCGGCTTTAAAGCCATCCACGCTCCTTCCCATGATTCCTCACCCACTGCTCAGTAAGTAAACTCGTTGGTCCCCCACTGTAGACTTAAGTGGACTCATACATCAGTTTGTCACTGGAACCATGGGAGGAAAGGGTAGATGTTTATTCCCCCATCTGGGGAAGGAATTTTAACGACCAGAGTGTCCATGGGATCCTGTAGATACAGCAATTAGTAGAGGTCTGCTAGGGCTTGATTCTTAGTTGGTGATAGGGAAATGTTAGTATACCTGGGCTAGTGGAGCCATTCTCACCTGGTAGCAAAGGAGACAGAAAAGTTATAGAAAACAGACATAATAGTCTGGGAATGATGGCACACTCCTGTAATCCAGGATTTACTTGAGAAATGGAGGCAGGAGAATAGCAAGTTTAGCACAGCCTGGGCTACAAAGGTAGCTGTAGAGTAGCTGGAGGTACACAGCATGGCCATGTCTCAAGTCCTCTCTCCCAGAAGAAGCAGATATAATGACTTAGAAGTAGTGGGACATTTAACTAGGGAATAGATGTGGCCCTGTCCCTCATTAGCCCTCACTGTGATCTGTCCATACAGCCACATGGTATGGATGGCTTGCTTCTGGCTGTGCAGAGTATCTGAGGCTGGATGCTATGGGAGTGAGTTTGGGTGGCTGGCCACAGTGGGAAGGAAGAGATAGTTTGATTTCTGTTATATATACACATCACAAGTTATAAGAAAGCCCAGGGCACCACAGGCCCAGATGCCAGTGACCATGAATGTCTGTCCATGGCTCACTTGTCTTCCTGAACTCATTTTCCCTTGACTTTATTTTCTGTGTCCTACGTGTGTATGTGTGTGTGTGTGTGTGTGTGTGTGTGTCTCAAAATTACATTTTAATTAATTTATAGATGGGTACACTTATCATGCCATGCCAGTGTAGGTCAAAGGACATCTTGCAGGAGTCATTTTCTTCCACCATGGGTCCTGGGGACCAAACTCTAGTCACCAACATCCACAGTAGGCACCTTTACCCACTGAGCCATCTTACCAGCCCCTATAGATGGTTTTCTAGTGGACCTCTGTGCTAGATAATCTAAAATGGATCCTTGAGTCTTATTCCCACAACTAGCTGAATAAGACTATCTTGCCTTCATGGATGTCACAGTTCATTTGGAGAGCTTGAGAGCCCCAAATGATTGGGCTAGGCAGGGTATGCTCTTGAACAGCAGTGACAAGTATTGCCTGTCTACTTCTACAGCCAATGGCCTTTGCAAAAGGAATTCTCAGGTGTTTTTTTAAGAGGGAAAATCTATTTCTGTGTCAAAAATTTTTTTTCATTAGATCTCTTTGGGGATAGTTGAAAGAAAAAAATAAATTCTGAAAGAGATTGAGGCCCATATGTTGGCATGAGCCCTCACTTCTTATTTGGGAGCTAAGGGTCATGGCTGAGCTTTTCCCTCTAGCATATGGTCATATCTCACCCTTCAATCTGGGTCTGTTCCTTCCCTGTTGTCCCCTTAACTGCTGGTGCCTCTTCCCCTTCCCTGTCCCGAAACTCTGAGTTTCCCCATTTAGGCTGAGAGGAGAAAGCTAAGGGGGGTAGCCACGCCAGCATCTCCTAAAGCCCCCTGACCCCCTCTAGGACTTGTTTACCATGGTGCTAAGACAGTTTGCCATTCACCATGCTGTTGAAAGTCTGTCCTGGGCTGTGAAAGCTACAAATATGTCTTTTGGTTTTTTTGAAAAAGGGGAAAAATTCTTCTTAAAAAAAAAAAAAAAAAAAAAAAAACCTCAATATAAGACCCAAAAAGGATACTGGAAAAATTGAGAAAAAAATTAGGGAAGAGTACCTTACATCACACCACATAAATAATAATATTTTGCTACATATGATTAGTTTACATAGGCATAAGCATACGATTTGTATAATTTTGTATTCTCTTGTTTTATGTTTCTACTATTTAAATTTTCATTTTGAATTGTGGTAAAACACTAACATCATAAAATATATCAATCGGATACTTGCCTCTTGAATGTATTCAGGTGAAGAATTTGTCCTTGGATATTTGTATAAAACCACGGACAGAAACTTGAGATGCTGTGTCACTTAACAGGAAGCTGCTCTGATCCTCACAGTAAAGGGAAGTGACAAACATTGTTTCCAGATCTCTTGTGCTGTGTAGTTGGCCAAATATGAATCAAGCATGTCACAATTTACTCATCTCAGAGTCTAGCATTTTCTTCATGATAATGTACTTGGGAGGCTGAGGCAGGAGGATTGTGAGTTTGACTACCATGGACTATGTAAGGGGTTCGAGTCCAGCCTGGTCTAAATAGTGAGACCTGTTTCAAAACAACAAAAGTGAGAGGTTCAATCATCACAACTAACTAGAGCATGCAGGAGCCAGTGGAGGTGAATGCCGTCGCGCACAGCCCAGGGACTGCAGCCAGACTAAACTGTACATGGTGAAGCTGGCAGCAAAACCTGGGTCTAATGGTTGTCAACGAACAGCCACTAGCTGGCTGATGGATTATATGATAGTCATGATACCAAAAGGCTGCATTTCCCTCTGTGGATTTCATTGGCAGGGCAGGGATTAAGTTTTTCAACTGACCCCATATATTTATCATCTTAATCCTCCTTCCCCAAGTTCTGGATCCCCATGTGTCCCCTGCCCTTTCCTGCCTTAACCGTTTTTAAGTTATATACTTTAGTTTTGTTGGGAATATACACACTGTGGTGTGACCCTCAGCCTTTTAGCACGAAGCTGTGGGCATGACTGAACCTTCATCTTCAGCAGCACCATGTTGAATGGTGACACAGTTCTCCAGCTTTTGGGTTTAGTCGACCTGCTGTGATTTACTTATGGCTAAGTAGGAGCCTTTTTACAGAGGCAGGGGAGATGGCCGCGACTTGGAAGGGTATGGGCCTGTGGGGTGGGGGGCGAAGCAGAGCCAACAAAGCTTTAAGCAGGGCAGGACTTCATTATCTTAGGATCAAGGGGCCAGTGCTCCGCATGGGCCAGTGGTTGGGAAGCAACAGGGGCTTTGTAGAAAGCGATGAACCAGGAGCCCCTGTGTCTTAGCTTCGGCTACTGCTAACTGCCTTCCATATCTCCCTGCTGTGCCTCTTGGGAGGAATAGGGATGGACACCAGGAGCAGGCCAGTCAGATGTGTGGTGAGTTGGGAATCACTGGATACCCGCGTAAGCGAGACTCTCTGGAAAGGCTACACGGATCGATGAGCAGGGGCAGAAGAGAACAGAGACCAACGAGGGGCAAGGCCAGGGCGACTGTGAACATTGACACAACGTAACGTGTCTGTCACAGGGTTCTGAACCATGTCAGCTTAACAGTCAATGACTCAAACGAATCAAAATGAAAAAGAGAACACTTGTTTCAAGTTCCATGAAGACTTTCTTAGTCTCAGTGGCTTAAGTCACCCCCAGAGGGACACAGCAGCCCTTCTTTGTGCTGGCACCAGGATGGCCACCCCACATGTACCCTGAACTATAGCCTGCATGGGGACAGTCAGTGGCTTCCTGGCTTCAGGAAGCTCCTGGGCACAAGTAGCTCAATGCCTCCTGCTCTTGGATTCTAAGAACTGCTTGGTTGGATTATAATCTGCGTGGGATGCCCTACCCACTGCCACCTGGGTTAACATTAGTTCCTGTGGGTTCCAGAGAGGAGGACTTTCTCTGCTTCTTCTCATTCCAATGGAGTAGTGGGTGTATTTCCTCTTTGCAAGTAAATATAGATTACATGTGTCATTTAAAACACAAACACAGAGCCGGGCGGTGGTGGCGCACACCTTTAATCCCAGCACTTGGGAGGCAGAGGTAGGTGGATCTTTGTGAGTTCGAGGCCAGCCTGGTCTACAAAGCGAGTCCAGGACAGCCAGAGCTGTTAAACAGAGAAACCCTGTCTCGAAAAACCCAAAAAAATAATAATAATAAAATAAAAAAAATATTAAAACACAAACACACTCACACACATACACACACAGAGAGAGAGAGAGAGAGAGAGAGAGAGAGAGAGAGAGAGAGAGAGAGA
>CAJQZJ010031900.1:7319029-7339026 GCA_907164525.1 Lophiomys imhausi
AGAGAGAGAGAGAGAGAGAGAGAGAGAGAGAGAGAGAGAGAGAGAGAACATTTTAAAACAAAACCAAGTGATCCTGCTTTCAAGCCCAGAAGGTATTTTTAGGCCAAGCTTGTGGTATGACAGCATTACCTCTTCTACAGGTTGTGCATGAGGGCAGTCAGAGACCAAGAATTTGGCACTGCTGTGCCTATTCGACTGCATGGCCAGCTGCCTGCAGGTGTTAGGAGAGTGCAGAGATTTGTGCTGTGCTTGCTTTGTTTTTGTTGTTGTTTGTTTTGTTTTTCGAGACAGGGTTTCTCTGTGTAACCCTGGCTGTCCTGGACTCACAGAGATCCGCCTGCCTCTGCCTCCCGAGTGCTGGGATTAAAGGCGTGCGCCACCCAGTGGCCGTGCTTGGTTCTGCTTCTGCAATGCCTGCCTATTGTCACTCAAGGGTATACTGACTGCCGAATCCACTCTCTGTAGAAAATGTGAAGGAGATTCTCGACTCTGCACTTTAGGTGCCAGAAGCACAAGCATTTCCCTGGTTCTTCTGGCATCTGTGTAGAGCTAGAGCAGTTCCAGGGAAGGTTGGGGCACTGTGTTTGCTTGGATGTTAGAGGACAGGAAGACTTTGGGAGCCAGGAGGAGGGTAGAACATAGTCATGGAATGGAGGACAGGGCACAGTGGATATTGTGCAAAGCTGTAAGAAGGGAAGCCCAGGCTGTATTGTGAAAGGCTTCTATCCTTAGAGGTGGCAGATACACTTCCTTCTGCCTTTTCTGAGCCTTTCCTACTTTGGCCACAGGCTACAGCTGGACTGCCCTCCCACAAAGCACTAGAGGGAAGGAACTTAGCTGGAAAGCTGAAAATGCCTTCATGTGCTGTCTACACCAGGGCTACCCTATGTGGTGGCTGTGAAGGCCACTCCCTCACAGGCTCTGTTGTTTCTGTCTTCTGGATTCTTGATACTTTGCCTGGTGTCAACCCTCACTTTCTGGATGAGCTTGAAGACAGTAATTTCCTTTTCTGAGCCCCACTTTTGCTTATCTATTTTGGAGCTATGAGTCACCATCACCTACAAACTGGCTTAGAGGAAGGGGAGGCTCCAGGAAGTGGTAGGGGACCATTGCTGGTTCACCGTAGTGAGCTGGGCCAGGATGGGTCTCAAGAAAGATTTATAACTGGATATGTCTCTTGAACATAAATCTTTCCAGAATGCCTCTTTGACTATGTACAAAATTACACTCCACCACCAGAGAGTTGTCTCTTGTTTTTTTTTTTTTGTTTGTTTGTTTTTTTTTTTTTGTTTTTTGGTTTTTCGAGACAGGGTTTCTCTGTTTAACAGCTCTGGCTGTCCTGGACTCACTTTGTAGACCAGGCTGGCCTCGAACTCGCAAAGATCCGCCTGCCTCTGCCTCCCAAGTGCTGGGATTAAAGGCGTGCGCCACCACTGCCCGCCTTTCTCTTGGTTTTAAGTTACAAATGACCCATGTCATCTCCCTCAATTACACTAATGGTCCCATGAAATTGCTCTTCTTCTCCTTCTTCTTTTAAGTTATTTTTCAGTCAGGTGCAGTGTGGGGATAGGTGTGTGGAATTTAACTGTATTCCAAGCACTGGGGAGGCTGAGATAGGAGAATCACGAGTTCAACCCCAGCCTGAACAATATTGCAAGATTCTGTCTAAAAAAATAAAAAACCAAAGATATATTAACTTATACACAACAATTGAGTTGGAGAGAGAGTTCCATTGGTAAGGTGCCTGCTGTGCAAGCATGGGAACCTGAGCCTGGATCCCCAGCACCTGCTGAAAAGCCGGACAGTATGAGTCTATAGCCCCAGTGCTGGGAAGGTGCCTACAGGTGGATCCCGAAGGTCATTGGTCAGCCAGCCTAACTGAATCGATAAGCTCCAAGTTCAGTGAAAGAACCTGTCTCAAAAATAAATAGATAATAATCAATAAAGTGAAGAACAACTGAAGGAGGCCCCTAAAGTTGACCTCTGGCATCCACATACAGGAAAATGTGCACACATAGTGAACAAGTGCATACATACCACACACATACATACATACACATGTACACATGCACACACAAGAACTGCACACATTAATGGGGCATCATGAAATTGTTTGATAACGTATATTGTATAATCACGTCCACATCCTTAAGCTCTTATCATTTCTTCATTGTGAAACCTTCTAAAATCATTATTTTCAGCTTTTTGGAACAAGCATACAGTATTGTTTAGAGCCCGGTTTTCCCAGTCCAGCTTTGCATGGGAGAATCAGACTGGTAGAGGACGAATGAGACTAGGAACTTGGACCCCCGTGGGGCTTGGCTGGCACTAGGGTTAGAGAACCCTTTGGGATTCTGGAAGGGGTGGTGTTTGCTGAGACCCTGCACCCTGAGCAATGGGAAATAGAACATATAGGCAGGCCAGCTTTAGTGATGGCAAGTAGCCCCAGAGACTTGCTACCAATGTGAGGATGGGGTGCCAGCTGGGACCCAGGGCATCTCAGCTACAGTGACAGGAATGGGAATTGGAAGCACACTGGGGTGGAAGAGAAAGTAATGGTTTGAGGCAGGTATCAGCTTGCCATGTTCAAGAAATTACAGGGAGGCCTGTGTAGCTAGAAGGAAGGAATGAAGCAGACAGAGGAGATAAGGCCAGAGCTAGAGCAGGACCAGAGCTCTCAAAAACATCAGTGCCTGGATCTAGACCAATTAGGTCAAATTTTCTGGGGGTGGAGTTGGCCTTAAACGTGTGACCATGCCAGAATGCTACTGGAGCACTGGGCTATGAGTCCAGTTGCTGATGGAGCACTCTGTTGGCCTTTATCATTTGCATGGCTTTCTTGACTCGCCTGAGAAGCAGGTGAGTTTGAAAGTTTGGTGTATGTGTGTTGGGTTTTTGTGGTAAATATACATAGCATAAAATTTACTATTTTATCAGTGTTAAGTGTGTCAGACAGTGGCATTAAGCACGTTCACTGTTTCTAGAACTGTTTATTGTCTGAACGGAAGCTACTCCCCTTAATGGTATAATTCTATCCCCTCCTGCTCTGTTTGCTTTCCAGGCTGTGACATAAGTCACCTGGGGAATCACCTTATAAAGAGGGAAGGTTTCTTCAGCCCATAGTTTCAAATGGTTACTTGGTCCCATTGCATTAGTCTGTAGTGAAGCAGAAATCATTGGAGCAAAGCTGCTCACCTTATGGCAACCAGGAAGGAAGGCATGCGGGGAAGATTGTGGGAAAGGGACATGGGGAAAGAGGAAGATGGGAGGGAACAAGGAAGTGGAAGGGGAGGAAAGCTGGGTCCCAGTGCTTCCTCAAGAGCAGACCCCTAAAGGCGTAACTTCCTTTCATCAGGATCTACCTTCTACAGGCTCTGCCGCCTTCCTGTAGTGCCCCAGGCTGGCGGCCAAGCCTTGCCATATAGGACTTTAGAGGGTATTCTCTCCTCATTCCATTTCATCTCTATTCTACTTGTGTGAACATTGAGGTAGGGGGTCCGGGGGACCTTCTGAGGATTGAACCTAAGGCTTTGCATGTGCAAAGCAGGCACTCCTTCACGTGGTCCCATCACCACCTCTTGCTCTGTTCATTTGTTGGTTTCAGTTGTGTTTGTTGGCTTGAGACAGGGTCTTTCTGTACAGCCCAGACAGCCCTTCACTCTGCTCTGCTGCCTCTAGAGTGAGGCAATTGTAGCTGTGTACCACATCCAGCTCTACTGTCTGCTTCTGAGAATTTGACTAGTCTAGGTGCTCACGCTCATAGAATTTTCTCTTCTCTTCTGTCTGGTTTAAAGACCTGACATAGCATCTCTGAGGCTCATTCAAGCTGTAGTGTATGTCAGGAATTTTCCCTTCTTGTATGGCACAATCACATTCCATCATAGTGAATGAAATAGGTCTGGGGCTTCAGAAAATGACCACATGACCCAAAGTAGTTTGTTAAAGCAACAAATTTTACTTCTATAGGAGTTGAGCAGGCAAGTTCACCCACAGTGTGTCCCACTGGATTTTTATTCCTAACACAAGAGGGTCCTGTGTCTCACGCCGAGTGGTCTGAGCTTGGGCTCACACTCTTACAGGATTGGCTGATCGAGAACAATGCACCTATAAGCAGAATGCAATTTTTAGCAGAAAGAACAATTTTGAGCACATATTTTGATTTCAAGAAGTTCTGGCCCTGGAGAAATTTGAAAATTTCTTTTTAAAAATATTTTTTCATGGAATTTTGTCTTATTTGACCATTCAGTAGAAAACACAGTACGATTTTTTTTTTTAACAATTCATCAAGTGAGTGAGCATTCACCCGTCGATGGACACTTGGCTGTGTCTCCCTTTTGGTTGTCATGATTAATGCCGCCTTTCATTCAGTGAGGATCTGGATTACATGGTAATGCCATGCTTAACTTTTCCATCTCAGTGGTGGGATCAAACTCAGGGCCTTGCACATGTTAAGTGAGTGTTCTACCCTGATCTACACCCCCAGCCCACCATCATCAGCATTCCAACAAGCTGGTTTTCATACTGACTGACCCACTTTATATTCCCTCAGCAATGGGGAAGGGTTATGATTTTTCTACCTCTTTGCTGAGGCTTGTTAATTTCTTGTTCTCTTTCTTCATTTTGAACCATGGCAATACTATAGGCATGAAGTGGCATTACATTGTGGTTTGATTTGCATTTCCCTGATGACTAATGATGTGGGGCTTTTCCTATGCTAGATGGCCTGGTATATCTTCTTCAGAGAAATGTCTACTCAAGACCTTTGCTCATTTTTAAATCATGCCATCCATCTTCTTGTTGTTGATTGAGTTCTTTCTGTATTCTAGATGATCATTCTTTGACAGGTATGTAATTTTTCAAATCCGTTTTGTAAGTTGTCTTTTTTTTTTTTTTTACTCTGTCAGTGTTGTCCTTTGATGCACAAACATTTACACATTTTATTCAAGTCCAGCTTACCTGTTTTTTGTTTTGTTTTGTCATAATGTCATATTCAGGATGACATTGGCAAAAAATTCAATGTCAGGAAGCTTTCCTCTTAGATTATCTTTTCAGATCTTTATAGCTTTAGATCTTATGTTTGTGTCATAAGGTAAGGGTCTGACTTCACTTTTCTTTTTATGTATCTAGCTTTCCCAGCAGTATTCATGAAAAAGACTGTCATTTCCCAACTGCATGTTCTTGGCACTCATGCAGAATCAATTGGCCAGGGGCAGGAGAGATGGCTCAGTGTTTAAGGGTACTTTTTGCTCCTCCAGAGGATCTGAGCTCAGATCCCAGCACCCACATGTGGCTCACAACTACCTTTAACTCCAGCTCCAAGGAAACTCATGCCCACTTCTGACCTCTGAGGGGACCGCACACGTGTCATACAACTCTGTTCATACAAACAAACAAATGTATGTTTAAAAATCAATTGACTGCCAGACATGGTGGTGCACGCCTTTAATCCCAACACTCAGGAGGCAGAGACAGGCGGATCTCTACAAGTTCAAGGCCAGCCTGGTCTACAAGTGAGTCCAGGACAGCCAGGGTTACATAGAGAAACTCTGTCTCAAAAAAAAAAAAAAATCAATTGACCATAAATGTGAGGGTTTATTTCGAGGCTCTTAAATTTTTTTTTTAATGTGTATGAGTTCCCTGCCTTCATGTATGTCTGTGTCTCACTTGTGTGCCTACTGCCTGGCTACCCACTCATGGCAGGTCCTAGTAGCATCCCCACCCTGGGAGCACTAGGGAGACCCCTTTAGTGCTTGGCTCTTTCTGGTGGTACCCTACCAAGGGCCTCTTTGTCAGGCTCTTAGTTTCCAGCCCTCCTTGAAGCTCCACTGGCTCTCAACATCTTCAAGGAGGGTCTGCTGGAGGCTTGGCAGCCCAGGCTACTGCCTCCTCCATGACCATTGCATGCCCTGCAGGGAATCAATGCCACTGTGACCTCTGTCTGCCTGACCTGCTGTGAAAACGTGTTTGTCCTCTGAAGCAAATAGTGTTACTTTCTTGGTATCTTCTCAACACCTGGCCTTGGTCTAGCTCAGGGACTGTTCTCCAGGCACAGAGTCTCCAGAACACAGAGGATAGAACACAGGCTCAGACCAGCTGAGGGCAGTTCAAATAAGCAGGGCTAGGGGTGGTGAGTAGGGGATCCTCACAAAGTATAGACCATGTCCCTGGAGCTCCATGACAACTGAATCAAGTGGGATGGGGGATGGGGGAGCCCAGTGTGGCATTAAGGGAGGTGCTGTGTCAGAAATGCCTGTGATGACTGGCTTTGATGTGGAAAAGAGTAGAAACTGATCCTGGAGGCAAAGAACTGAGTGTGGCTCAGGCCAGGACTGAGTGTGAGGCAGGATCTTCCACCAGCCAGTGGGAATTTCATCCTAGCCTTCAGATAATTCCCAGCTCCAGAGGAAGGAGTTGAAAAGTTAGACTGAGATGAAACGTGTGTGTGTGTATGTGATGTGTGTGTTTATATGTTGTGTGTGTACATGTATGTGGTATGTGTGTACATGTATGTGGTGTGTGTGTATATGTATGTGTATCTGGTATGCTTATGTGGTGTGTGTATGTGGGGTGTGTGTATGTGGTATGTGTGTAGTATGTATTTTGTGTGTGCATATTTACACATGTGTTGTGTGTGCATATGTATGTATATATGATGTGTGTATATGGTATATGTGTGTATGTGGAATATACATGTATGTGGGGTGTATATATATATGTAATGTGTTTATGTAGTATGTATGTGTGTATGTGGTGTTTGTGTGTGTATGTGGTGTGTATGTGCATATGTATGTGGTGTGTGTGTGTGTGTGTGTGTGTGTGTGTGTGTGTGTGTGTTTTAGATAGGGACCTTACAACTCACTGATTAGACTAAGCTGGCTGGCTAGCAAGCTAGTGGGATTCACTAATCTCCAGTTCTCCAGACTACAAATGCACTTTACCAACTGAGCTATCTTCTAGCCTGAGAAGGATATGTCAAATACTGAATACACAGGAGTCCTCAGCCTGCCCAGCTTCCTGGGGCCCAGAGGAGGGAAGCTCTTGCTGTTTAGGGATGGATTTTCCAAGGGTGAGGCTCTACGCAAATGCTCACTGACTTTTTGGCAGGGCAAAGCAATGTCCCAGTTCCAACACAGAGTCCTTTTCCTTTTCTTTCATTCTGACCTTAGAACCCAAGAATCTACCATTTTCATGGGTGGCCCTGTGAGCCTTTCAACTTTTTGCACCTCTGGTTTCTTGTCCAGAAAGGACATGGTATAAATCAACTTCCATGGATAGAAGATTGAGACTGAGAGACATGCAAACTTTAAAGGCAAGGACTCTCATACACACTCACTGAAGTTCAGAGCCTGGTTAGCGCTGAGCCTTAGAGACTGCTCGGCCAGAACAGGGATCCACTCTGAGTCCAGACCCTACTGAGGATGCAGAAGAGCCTGAAAGGCTTTCTCCAGAGGGAGTGGGACAGGTGCAAACTCCTCTACAGTCCAGTAGCTCATTTCTATCTTTTGAAAAAACCCAACTGCAATTGCCCACTGCAGTTCACAGCCACAAAACATGATATCCTATACCAGCCGTGCAGAGCAGGCTGTATTCACCCCAGTTTCCAGATGGAAAAATTGAGACCTAAACAAGTGTCACAGTGAGACTCCAACCCCAGTTCTCCTTTTCAATTTCCTTTTTGGTTGTTGTTTAGTCAATATGTGCTAACCACAGCAGGCACCATTTCCCAGAAGCTCGCTGAGTGTCCCCGGTTCCTTTATGAGTCATGTCATTGAGTTCTCAGAGTCCCTGGAAGGGATGGTAGTGTTTACCCTACTTCACACAGGCAGTGGTCTCGGCACTAGCCCTGGGTCACGTCTGTGTTAGTGGGACTGATCAGGCCAGGAACCCAATGCTCAGCAATTCTGTGTCCATTGCTAGAGCTCCCTCTCAGGCCAGTGTTCTGATATATGCTCTGGCAGGAAAGGGGAGAGGCTATAATACCTGGGAATGTCATTTTCAGGGACAATGTCTGAGCCCTTGGTACCTGGTTCCAGGTGGAGGAGTCCCTCACAGGCTACAGGAAGGATTCCTGTGTGGACCAGCTAAGATCACTCCTTGAGCAGTGTCTGAACTTCCTTTAGAGACAAAGGAAGGGACCCTTCCAGTTTGCTGTAGGGGTCTGTGTTTTCTCTGGGTCTCAGAGTCGGGGGTTCCAGTCCCTCCTCTTTCTTTCTTTATTCACCCTCACCCAAGGCCTCTGCCTCCTACCCTACTCTCCCTGGGGTGAGTCCTGGAATGACTGCCGAATCAGCATGCAGGGGCTCCATGGATAGTGTGACATTGCCTTGTTGACCCTCAGTGCCACTACCCTGTGATGGAGGTGTCACAGCATAGCACTGGCTTTGCAGGTTCTGTAAGGACTAGAGGGGGCCTTGTAGCAAGGACACCTGACTCATGCTAATCTGTGCCCCACCACATCCCCTCCTTGCCACTGGCTTCCTTCATCTGAATTTGGTATCTACCTCTTTCTTTGTGTTCCCTGGAATGATTTGATCTCTCAGTTTGCCTGACACGATTCTGCCCTGGGCAGCTGCACACCACTTCTGTAGTCTCTCTAGAGGTCTCTGTCTGTCTGTCCCCACCCTTCCTCCTCCTCTTTCTTCCTCACTCTGTTGGCTGCTACCTCGAAAATGGACATAAGAACTACAGACTTCTCTACCCAAGGGATTCATTTCCATCTTGACCTCTGCTTGCAAGTGCTCCCTCCCCAGCCCCCAGCCGTCTTCCACATTTCTAACATTTTGGTTTCATAAATCAGGAGACAGAAGTAGAGACTGAGTTGAGCCTTTAGACAAGGCAGAGTAGGTGGGACCCAGCAGCTCTTTACAAGATAGGGCCTCTCAAAGACCATGTCGGGCACTTCCTTCCCCACAACTGAGACCCATTTGGTTTTTGTTTTGTTGTGTTGTGTTGTGTTGTGTTCTGTTTTGAGACAGGGTCTCACTATGTAGCTCTGGCTGTCCTGGAGCTTGCTATGTAAGCCAGGCTGACCTTGTTTTTTTTTGTTTTTCGAGACAGGGTTTCTCTGTGTAGCCCTGGCTGTTCTGGACTCAATTTGTAGACCAGGCTGCAGGCTGACCTTGAATGCAAGAGATCGTGTGTTTCTATCCCTCAAATGCTAGAATTAAAAGTATACATCACCGCCGGGCGTTGGTGGCGCACGCCTTTAATCCCAGCACTTGGGAGGCAGAGGTAGGCGGATCTCTGTGAGTTCGAGGCCAGCCTGGTCCACAAAGTGAGTCTAGGACAGCCAGAGCTGTTATACAGAGAAACCCTGTCTCGAAAAAAAAAAAAAAAAAAAGTATACATCACCATGCTTGGCTACTGAGGCTCATTTAAAAGCATAAAGCTTGTCTACCAGCTAGGCCTTATTCAAAAGCAGTTGTGCTCACCCAGCAGAGTGTAACCTCTTGCATAGACACTTCCCACCCCCCCACTCCCCATGCCCTGTGTTCAGTGTGACCAAGTTCATGTGCAGCAGGCCCACTTCCACTCTCACATTGGCTCCTCAGGTGGTTCCTGGAAGGCCTGAAAACTCAGTGCACTCTTTCCCTCCCCCTCCCCTTCCTCTCCCCCTCCCCCTCCCCCTCCCCCTCTCCCTCTCCCTGCAGGGTAGCCATCGGCCACAGCCCTGTAATTTGAAGCCCAGTGTGGACTCACACATCCCCAGATCCTGGCAGGTTAGCAACACAGGGGAAGGGCCCTGTAAGGCCAGAGGAGGCCATCAGGTTACAACTTGGTGGGAGGTTCTGGAAACTTCTTTCTAGCCTTAAGCTCTAGTCAGCCCACTGGACACAGACCAGCTCTCACTTCAAAGGGAGGGAGTAAGAGTTTATTCTTAAGCCAAATATGAATGACTATGGTCCCAGGACAAGTTGCACCAAAAGAAAAAGATATGCTCCATGTAGACATGCTTTATACCTCACACAGTGCTGGGTGGAAACACACACACACACATTTATTAGTTACAGAACAAAGGATCTCATTAATCAAGGCATTTATCAAATACATCAGTAGTAATACAGGTAGGTGAGTCACAGGGAAGAGGGGAAGCTGACAAGGGTTTATTTTAGATGGGATCTGATGGCATTCTTAGCTTTGGAACTGGGAGAAGCTAGTGGCCTGCCAGAAGTGCCCTTTAAAAGGCTTTGATAGTCACAGGGCTGTTAGGTCAGATGCAGGGGTGGGTAGTGAATGGCTTTCAGAGGGACCGAAAGTAGCACAAGATGGCTTGACTTTGGTCTGCAACATTTTAGCTCTCTATAATCACTAAGTTCCTCCTGCATTTGGTCTTGTAGATCCTTTAATGCAGGTGTGGCCTTTCTTCCTGTCTGGCAACTTCATCGTATGCTCATCTGCTCACATGGGTGTGCCATGTTCTCTAAAAAGTAAATCTGCCTTTGCTTTATTGACCCTCTCTCTCCAACTCCTAGCCTGAGGCATCTCAGAAAAACTGTGAAGCACCCCTCTCCCAGCACATGTATCTGTACAGGGGCCCCTCTGACCCCGTGCCAGAGGTACCTGACACAAAACATGTAGATGAGCAGATGACGAGAGGCTTGAGTCCCCTCTGAGCAGTCCCTGGCCTGCTTACACATCACCAGCAGTGGGGAACTCTCTACCTATGTTTGTACTGCATTTCCAGGACTACTTGGCTCTTGGCTCTCTGGCCTCTGCCTCATTGACTCAAGGCTTGGGCACCGGGAAATGTTCCTTTTGCCCCTGATGGTCCAACAAAACCTGTAGCTAGGACAGCATTCCCCAAGACCTTGAGTTTATGAACCTCTCCCTACTTGCCCTTCCCCCAGACTCTCTAGGCTAGTGATTGACACACTCACTGAAGCTTCTGTTCATCCATTGTCTATCAATCCATCTGTCTGTCTCTCTGTCCATTCAAGTCAGACCTGAGTAGTTGAGCCTTTACCTTTATTAATTAACCAACAAATAAATATGGGGGTGAGCCCCATCTCAGGGTAATTACTGGGACAATGGAAAAGCTTGCTTATTGCCTATAGACTTATCCTTCATATTGTACAGTGGCTATCACAACATAAGCCTCAGAACACTGTTCAGAAACAGAGTGGACAGTCTGGCTGGTTGTTTAAGGGTGGTGAGTAATGACTCATTAAATCCACAAGCAGGTGGGATGGGCCTCTCCTGGGGCACCAACAACAGTCACAGAGCCACATCCTCTGGAAGAAGGGTTCCTAGGTGCTTCTCTAGCCCTTCATTAGGTGCATGGCTGAGCACAGGCTCTGGGTGCCAGGTCCTGCAATGAGCCAAGCAACACGCCTTCCACCTTCCCGGAGTTCACTATTTCCAGGGCATTGTGTTCATTAGGTCAAGTTCCCCAATAGCCTTTGTGGTTGGGTTTCTGAGACCACAGAAGACAAGCAACAGGAAAGCAGTGACAGAGCAATGGCAGGCACAGTGGCTGTAGAGTCCCTGCTGTCAAATGACTGAGGAGAGGTGGAAAGGGAGTCAGAGGCAGGCAGGGAGGTAAGTTCCAGGGAGGTGAGTTTCCAGACACAAGGAAACCCTCTCTGGAAAAAACAAAACAGAAAAGAAGAGCCCATGAGAAACCTGAAAGGGTTTCACTTGCAGATAGGATGCAATAGGAAACTACTTAATGTGTTTTTTTCTAACTTGCAAATCTCACCCCTCCACTACACTCGGGCACCTCTGGGGCTTTTCTAGCCATTTTCAAATAGGTGGTTCCAACCTAGTATTCAGATGTTACTGTCTCATGTAGAGCTCCAGGCTCCCAGCTTCGCACAGGGAGCTTCTGGTGGACGAGGGGAGGGGACAGGGCTAAGGATCTGTCCCTCACTTGTCATGTTGTTCTTTGCTGCCTGCTTCTGGTGCCTCCATGGACAGAATGCTGAGCAGTGGCTCTGAAGGAGTCTTCTTTCCTGTCTGTTGTTGTAACTGGTGATGATGTCCCAGCTGCCAGGTGCCATAGCATAGCCCTTTCCTCCTAGTAGCCTCTGGGAGTTTTCTGCCTTCCTCACTCCCTCTGGAATACTCACTGTTTCCTACAGCTGCCATTGCTCATCCCCTATGCTGTCCCAACAGTTTGTGCCAGGGAGCTGCTTTGGGTGGGAAGCCATGCCTCTCCCTGTCAGGAAGTCCTAGACAGAATTAGGCCCCCACTTAGTTCTTGGATAAATTTTATTTATTTGTTCATTTATTTATTTATTGGGTACTTTGTGTAACATATGTTTCTGTGCCACATGTGTACCTGGTGCCCATGGAGGCCAGAAGAGGGCATCAGATCCCTTGGAACTGGAGTTAGATGAGTTGCAAGCTGCCATGTGGGTGCTGGGAATTGAACCTAGGTCCTCTAGAAGGACAGCCAGTGCTCTTAACTGCTGACCCATCAAGTAAAGTTCTAATGCAATTCTTACTGAACACTCCCACTCCAGTCTCCACTCCTCTCCCATCTCTGTAAGCAGCTGCAGCCATAGCCCATCCTGAATTGCTAGGGAAGAGGAAACCACTGGTCCACATGTTGTGAAAGCTCACATCAGCACCTTGCCGAAAAGCTACCGAAAGTCACTCTCTGTGCACTCTCCACAGGCTGGAAGGCCTGAGATAGGCGACTTCTGCTTCTTGCCCAGCTTCATCCTGCCACATGAAAACTAAGACTCAAACCCAGGCCTCCCTGTAAGGCTAGGAGTTATCTGTCTCCCATATTCTTTGCTCTGGAATTCTATTCAAGAGAATCTTTGAAAATGGCTTTTCCCTGCTTCATGTGGATCTGGGGAGGGGAAGGTGAGGATGACCCATTTTCCCCAGCCAGGCCACAAGGCCATGGTACATAGAAGATTCTCTGTGGTGGAGGGGTGTTAGCTGGCCAGGAGGGGCAGGCATAGGAGGGTAGTATTGACCAAGCAGCCATCATGTGGTAGGTCCTGAGTATGGGACATGGTAGGGAGATTCAGTAATGGAGGCTTAGGACCAGGCTCTTGTTCTGAGCCATCTGAGTTCAAGATCTGGCTGTATCTTTTAGGTCATGCAACCTGTCTGGTTCCCACTTTTCTTATCTGTAAATGGGGGAGGGAGTCATAATCTGGACCCCAGGGCCTGCCTCAGGATGAGCTCTGACATGTGTTTGCTGTTCTCATGTGCTTCTCAGACCAACTATGTAGTGAGAACTGTGAGGCCATTTCTACAGTGAAGGAGGTGGAGGCCGGAAACAGGGCCATGGCATGTGCGCACGTGCGTGTGTGTGTGTGTGTGGGGGTGGGGGGGTGGGGAGGTGGGGGGTGTGAACCGCATCTAGTCTGTGGAGGTCCTTCCAGCCTCCCGAGCAGGATTGGGTGCCAGTACTGATCCCCAGCACCCTGAGTGGGTCTAGCCTACAGAAAGCCTCTTGCCTAAACATCCTGGATCAAAGTAGGTCCAAGAAGGGGAAGTAGCTTGCTCAGAGAGCCTGGTCAGTGTGGCCAACCCCCATAGCCACCAAGAGTGATATGAGCAGGAAAAGGAGGAAGTGATAGTGGGAATGGAGGCTGCTTCTCCATCCAACCAGTGGGCCATGGCAGGGTCTGACAGCTTCAGGCCTGAAATGGCACACTCTGAGACCCCAGGGGGAGTCAGCAAACCATGCCTACATAGCAAGGCACCTGGACTTCTGTACTCTCTCAAGGCTCAGGCAGGAATTTCCTGCCTTCAGATTTCCTGGGCCCGTCTTCAGATTTCCTTCACCCCATCTTGGTCCCCTGGGGCTTAGAGTGGTCACATACCACATGGCACAGGTGACCCCAAAACTAGCTCTGTGGGGCTTCCAGCTGAAGAGACTTTGTCTACTAACCACCCAGGACGCTGGCCTGACATGAATGTTATTTCCAGGCCACCAGGCTGGGTGTGGCTTCTAGCTGCTTTCTGTTGCTCCGACCAGCCTGGCACACCTATGAGTCCACGGCACCTGGATTAAAATTTGAAATACAGCCTTGTTTTGAGGTGGAGACCGTTGAGTAATCATTTTCCAACTGAGTGTCTTTTGTTTTGACTTGGCTTCTGGGGCGTTGGTTTGCTTATATTTTGTTGGAGTTTATTTTGGTTTGGTTTTTGAGGCAGGATCTCACTCTAGGGCCCAGGCCAGGCTTGACCTAATGCCCCTCTTCCCCAGTCTCCCAAGTACTGAGATTACAGGCACTGTGTCCTCATGTCCAGCCTCAGAAGCAATGGCCTGTGGATGCACGTGTGTGTGTGTGTGTGTGTGTGTGTGTGTGTGTGTGTGTGTGTGTGAGAGAGGGGGGGGGGGGGAGGGAGAGGGAGGGGGGAGAGAGGAGAGAGAGAGAGGCAGCTAGAGTACAACTTCAGGTGCCTTTCCTCAGGAACCATTCACCTTATTGAGACAGAGTTTCTTTCTGGAACTTGGAGCTCACTAATCCAGCGAGGCTGGCTTGCCAGCAAGCCCCCGGGGATCTGTCTGTCTCTGCCTCCCCCAAGCCAAGAATTACGGATGCATGCCACCATACCCAGCTTTTTTTATAGGGTGGCTAGAGATAAAAGGTAGGTCTTCAGGCTTACACAGCAAGAGCTTCATCAGGCGACCATCTCTCTAACACAAAAGCTGCCTTTTCCCCACCATGGACCTCCTGCACTGAGTTTTGCTTTGAAGCCACACCAAAAGCAATATATATATATATATATATATATATATATATATATATATAATTTTTTTAATGCTTAAAATTGAAACCACTTCTGGGCTGAATGGCTCAGAGATCTCAGTCTACCGCATTCCTGTGGGGCTGTGGTTCTGGGGCCCAGCCAACCCAGAATACTCCACCTTCTGCTGAGTTTCCTTGGGCACACATTTACCTTCTTTGGCTGTTCTCATTGTCCTTTCTCCATTTCTGGGCCTTGGTGTTTTCAGCAGGGCAAAGGCTAGGGTGTTCTGGAGTCATGCGTGGTAGATACTCAACAAACAAAGAGCTTGTTACTGCCAGGCTCTTTCCCCCACTGCCCACTATCCCAGCCACTGAAACCTTTGTAAGAATAAATTCAAGGGAGGTTGAGCCCCAAGTATCAGATCCACTTGTCTTCAGGATAGGATTTGGGACTATTTATGGGTCAGAAAGTAGGATGTTCCAAGGTATGGAGGACGGTGCCTGGAAGAAAAGTAATCTACAGTCATCATCTGTACAAAATGTACAGCTCTTCATGGTCAGAAAGTGGGAGCATTAGCTTATCTGAGGAGA
The DNA here is from genome assembly GCA_907164525.1 of Lophiomys imhausi. Taxonomy (NCBI): domain Eukaryota; kingdom Metazoa; phylum Chordata; class Mammalia; order Rodentia; family Muridae; genus Lophiomys; species Lophiomys imhausi. The sequence continues at coordinate 7,334,281 of CAJQZJ010031900.1, forward strand.
ATTTCAGCTTCTTGAGGTAAAAAGGAAACTCAAGTGACACCTATAGAGACTCAGGTGAAGAAAAATGGTTTTATACAGAAATGACCTCCAGGTTACTGAATAGTGGTCTAGGAAAACATAATTTTCATGCCCCATTCATCTGTGGTTTCAGCACAGCCAAGCTAGTGGGGGACTGATAATATACAGCTCATGGGGACTGATAATATACAGCTCAGTCATATGACCTTCAGAATTGGTGACTCCTAATGAAAATTAAAATTAAGTGGAGTAGGGAAGGCATGGAGGCTTGGCTGAGCAGGGAATGCTGCAAAGGGCTGGTGAGGGTAAGTGAGGCTAAGCCTCACTGTTTGCTGGCTGATGATTATCAAAGCCAGGATGTCCTCCATGGTGTCTTGGAAGTGGAGGTCATAGGCTCTGGATGAGTGTATCCTGGGAATGGGTCAGGCCCTGGAGTGTTGCCTAGTGTAGCTGCCTTTGGCTACTTTGTGGGTTCTTTTTTCCACCCTTCTCCACCCCCTTTTACACCCTTTCAACTCCCTAACAGTAGATAGGAGAGAAAAACAGATAGAGGGAAAAAGAAAGAGATCCCTGAATAAAGTCAGGGGTGAGAAAGGGGGTGATGTTATTGTTAGACTACTTCCTGCTGATTAGGGGTATCAAGTTTGTTTTCTTCTTCTTGTTTCTTCTTTGTGCACAACTACTAACAAACCAAGACTAACAACAATGAACAACCCACTACCAACCAACCACCAACCCTTCCTCTCAGGGCTCTAGCATTTATATACCCTCTGAAAAGTTCCCAGAATTCCAAGTCACACTGTCACAGAAACTATCTGTAGCTGGCAAAAATCACTCCTCTGTTAGAGCACCAGGCAAATAGTAGTCAGCTGCTGTGGACAATCTGAAGCACCCCATATCCTATGCCTGTTTAGTCAAAACAAAAACATATAATATTTATGTGTTTTTTAAAGAAACCAAAATTCTAGACTTCTTGAGACAGCCTAGGGCTGCAGAAGATCCACATTCATAGTGGCAAAGCCCTTCTTGCGGCAAATGCCTAGCAGGTTGTAGTTGATCAAGTGAGGGGTTTGTTTTCTTAAAGATTTGTCTGATTATTTATGTGTATATGCACATGTGCATGTAGGTGCCTGCAGAGGCCAAAAGAGGGCGTCAAATCCCATGGATCCTAAGTTATAGGGGGTTGTGGATCCACCTGACATGGATGCTGGGAACTAAACTCAGTCCTCTGCAAGAGCAGTAAGTGCTCTTAACCTCTGAGCTGCCTCCAGTCCCAGACAGGGCTCTATTTTCATGCTTTAATTTAAGGTACAGTCATGGGCAGGATTTTATTGACAGGATAAGGGTGGGCAGGAGGAGGTGAGTGAGGTGGTGAGAGAAGAAAGGAAACAGGACACCCTTGGGTGGTTCTGTCTTGGGTAGATGGTGGACGTTCTGGTTGAGTGGTTCCTTTCTACAATCTGGTTCCTTCTTTCCTCAACAGCACACTGAGCAGTGAACCAAAGTCTATCTGCTGAGAAGGTGGCTGGTGTAGCGGTGAGGGAGGAGGAGAATTGGGGTGGGCAGGGATGGGAGGCAAGGCAGGCAGCCCTGAGGGACTTGATACTTCCTTGGAACAGCTGGGTCACTTGTGACTGTGGCTCATTCTGTCTGGTACCACAGCAGCACACAGGGGCCGAATGGGAGTCCCCAGCTTACGGTGGTTGCTGTGGGGACTCTAGCTCTGAAGACCTGTGCTACAGGGTGCCTTGCTGCCTTTCATGTCCTCCAGTATGGCTGGCGTAAGTCTGGGTTGGTTTTCCTTTCTACTCTGGGAACTCAGAGAACAGAAAGATCCCCTAGAGAATCAGGACTGGGCACAGTGCATGTGTGCATGCGTGCGTGTGTGCGTGTGTGTGTGTGTGTGTGTGTGTGTGTGTGTGTGTGTGTGTGTGTGTGTTTGTGTGTTTAAACATAGACCCTGTTAGCTTTCCATGAAAGTTTTCCTAAGGGGCATAGTGGAGAAACAGGCCCCTTAGGGACTAGGTTCTAGTTTGTAATATGGCCCCAGGGTAGCCCTTCTCTGGAGCTCAGTTTCTTAAGGGCTAAAGGGCACTGGACAGACTCTTTACAGTCTGAGGGCTGTGGATTTGTGGACTGAATGCTTACATTCAGCTCAGTGACCCCACAGGGAAGGGAAGGATAGGGGTCTGTGGTTTATGACTCATTTTTTTCCCATGCTGCTACAGGCATTGACCTGGGAGTCCCCAGGGAGGGCAGAGGCCAAGAGGCCAAGCAGTGATCTAAGCTCACAAGCAAATGGCTGCCCTTAAAAGACATTAAAAGGCAGAGATAGATAAATAGAGAGAGAGAGAGAGCCTAGCTCAGGATGGTGCATCCTAGACTAGGAGGTAGGGGGTAGGTGTGAGAGATGCCTGTCCTAAACAGGCTTGTGGCATGCTGCAGGGGCAACTCTCTCAGGTTGGGGTCTCAGATAGCCAGCTAAGGCCTAGATCCAGTCTCAGTGGCCTGTAGACAGTGGTCTTGGCCCTGGCCTTTGCCAGCCTGCTCAAAGAAAGGCGTGTGCTCTCTGGGGCCAAAATCTCACAGAGAGATTCAGCACTTCCGAGTTGGCTGAGTGTGGAATGGGGGTCCATTTATGTCCTCTGTACTCTTCCCCAACAACTGGTTCTCTGTAGATCTTGAAGCACACTAAGTGCCCCCGCAAGGAGGGAGCTTACTGGAGATGTAGCCCAAGGTTTTTTGTGTGCTAGACACTCATCCCACCCCCAAGCCTACCCTCAGCCCTTTTCTTGATTTTAACTCCATCCATGGTCCCAACTACTCACAATTTGAGGGAATGTCTGGGACATCGGCAGGAGTCAGGTTAAGTATGTGTGTGACCGTGGGGAAGATTCACAGATCTCTGACAGGCTCTATGGGTTGGGTTTGGGATGTGTGTTCAGGAAAGCAGGGTTCCTGTCAGTCACTGGGGCTTTGAGAGTATCTGAGAAGACAAAGAAGACAGACCTGGTAGGTACCAAATCTCCCCTGTCCACCCAAGGGTGGAGAGTTGATGAATATGAGACCCCAGTGAGGGAGACAGATGCCCCTGCTCTCCTCCAGGATCCATGCCCCACTGCCTGTAGTCAGCCACCGGCACAGGACCAGGATAGCTTCAGTAGGAGGCCTAGGTGTGGCATGTTGCAAGAACTCCCTTGAAGTCTTCCTTGGTCCTCTGGTTGCCCACACTGGCTGCTCAGACATGCTCAGAACCCACTAATAGGAGACATAGGAGTCAAGCTGGTCAAGGGTCACCTGGACTGTCTTGGCAAGGCCTAGGCACAAGGTCAGCTGCTTCCCAGAATTCCTAGAGATACCCTTGCACCCCAGTTAAGAGATGACTCAGCTGGGGTGCAAAATCTCAGAACTTGGGCCAGGCAGCTGATGCTCTACTTCCAGCAGCCACTTTTACCCCCTGAACCTGCTTCCCCACTTAGCTGAAGTCATATGTCATAAGGACATCAGCCACGCCAGGCATCCATGAGGGAGAATCTGGGGTCTGGCTGTCATCATAGAGTCTCGTTAGGACCCTTCTCCTCTATCCAATCCAGTCTTGTGTCTTAGACTCTTGAGGGCTGATGCCAAGCTCAGCAGCCCCTGCTGGGACAGCTGTCATTCTGGAGCCTCCATAGATGGGGCGGTGCTGTGTGAGATCGTGAGGCTGGGCCCCAATCTGTAAGTGCTTGACCTTGAGTGGGGACATGGAGGTCAGAGAGAGGCTCTTCTCAGAGGTTGTCAGCAGGGTCCCTGCTCCTCTACTGGGACTTTCACAAATGTCCTATGTTACAGTGCAGGGACTTCACGGCCCACACAGGGTATGAGGTACTACTGCAGCGGCTGCTGGATGGCAGGAAGATGTGCAAGGACGTGGAGGAACTGCTCAGACAGAGGTGAGCAGGCCAGGCTGGTTGGTCAGCGCAGATGGGGAGGGAAGTGACTACAACCCCTAGAGCCAGGTGTGGTCAGTATAGGTCTGCTTTCAAAAGCCAGGAGCTAAAGCTGAGGAGGTGGCTCAGTGGGTAAATCACTTGATAAGCAATTATGGGAACATGAGTTCAAATCCCCTTCTATAGCAAGAGGGGGTGCAGTGTCAGAGGACTCCCCAGAAGCTCATGGACCAGGGCACAGCATATGGTAAGCAGCAAAGAGACCCTGCATCGCAGAATACAGTATATCCATGTAAGAAATCTCAGAGATGGTGGGGAAGGGTGGGAAAGTTGACCTTTGACTTCCATATGTGCATTGTGTGCTCACATGTACTTATGCACCTGCACACATGTACACACACTCACAATACACTCACATAATACACATTCACACACACACTCACACACATGTACATACACTCACACACATGCACACACTGACATACATACACATACACTTACACATGCACACACTCACATACACATGCACACACACTCACACACATCCACACACATACATACCCACACATGCACACATACTCATATATGCACACATATAATACACACATACAGATACACACACACTCCCACACATACACTCACATGCACATACACTCACATACACACTCATATTCACACACCACACACTCACACATGCACACTTGCTTACATACTCACACACCACACAGACTCACACATGTTTGCACACTCACACACTCATAAATACACATACACACTCACACACACCATAAACACACAC
>CAJQZJ010031900.1:7339036-7399063 GCA_907164525.1 Lophiomys imhausi
CACACACTCACACACATATACATACACACTCTTACACACACATACACACTTATATAAACACATACAGAGACATGCACACACATACACACTCACACATACAAAACCAGAGCTCTCTGTTGTCTCTGTGGCCCCAAGGATGGGCCTTCCCCAGGGCACATATGCAGCAGCCCTTAGGACAGGCCTGTTTTCAACTGACATTTATCTCCAGAAGGAGATGGGGCTCACCTTCTTCAGTGGCCGCGTTGCCTGCAAAGTATGATGAGAGAACTTGGGTTCTGCACATTATTTGGGGCCTTAGCCAGGTGTCAGTGATGTAAGAGACACAGTGCTTTGCTTTGTCGTTACAGGGCCCAGGCGGAGGAGAGGTATGGGAAAGAGCTGGTGCAGATTGCACGAAAGGCTGGTGGCCAGACGGAGATCAAGTAAGAGTGCTGGCCTGGCGGTTCCCACTTTCCCTCCCAGGAGCCTTCTGGACTTTACTCAGATATTGGGACTTTCGAATATGTTAAACTGGGCAGGAACTGGACAGGGCCGTGTGGACCCTGTGTGGTGCCTGTCCTCAGGCATTCTGAGGTCAGCATCTTGTACTAGTTTGTGCCCTGGGAAGACCACCAGGCTCATCTTTACTAAAGTCAGGAGGGGAAGGTGACAGGCGCTATTCTTGCCTGCTGCCGCTCCCTGCAGGTCTGTGTGAGGTATACTCAGTGGGCTGTGAGTCGCCCATGCCTGACAGAGGAATGGAAGATGCCACCAACAGACAGCACAGTGTGGGTGTGAGCGGGCATCCTGTGAATGGGGGAACACAATCTCCTGCCCACTGTAGAAGAATAGTTGTGGGGGTTGAGGCTCTCTCTCTCTCTGCTCCAGTCACAGATCTCAGCATTTTATTAAAGCCAGTCAGAGACAATGGGTAGCAAGCAATGTAACATAGCTTCACTTGGTGTACGTACATGTACAACAAGCAGACCTTTGGTAACGAATTAATTAACATTTAGAATACATAACAGATCACCCCATCAGAGCAGAGCTGACTGGGGTCGCTTAAAGAGGAGAGGGCAGTCCCATCTTCACTACTTATGGACAAAGGCTCAAAGATATGACAATGAGGCATACTTAGAGCAGTGGGGAAGGGGGAGCCTACCCCTTCCCGCAGAGCTGCATCCGTGCAGGTCCTGTTGATCTCTGCATATGGGTGCATTCAAAAAGGGATGTTGCTGTCCCATGTGGCACTGATTCTTTAACTGTGGGCCAAGCATTTGTCATCTGCCCATGAAAACATTGAGCATTTTTGGAGTATCTGCTATATGTCATGGCACAGACCGTCAAACCTCAAACCACTCAGATGGTAACCTCCTTTTCTTTAGCACTTGGTAGTAGACTCTCCCCATAGGCACCTTCTCCAAGAGAACTTTTAGGATTGCCTCACCGTCAAGAGCTTGGTTCAGACAGGGTCATCCCCTCCATTCCAACCTGGAGAGCTCTTGATAGTGTTGCTAATCTTAGGGGTCTAGATCGGGTTTATTTTCTCTGGCAGTTAAGGAGTTAAAAGGCAGGAAGAATGTGGAACACAAGAGGTAGCAGCAGGAGCTGGAGAGATGGCTCAGTGGTTAAGAGCACTGGCTGTTCTTCCAAAGGACCCAGGTTCAAATCCCAGCACCACATGGCAGTTCACAGCTGTCTGTAATGACCAGGCATGCCTTTAATCCCAGCACTCGGGAGGCAGAGGCAAGTGGATCTCTGTGAATTCAAGGCCAACCTGGTCTACAAAATGAGTCCAGGAAAGCCAGGGTTACACAGAGAAACCCTGTCTTAAAAAAAAAAAAAAAGGTAGCAGCAGGTAAAATCTCAGACATGGCAGACAGAGTCAGCCACTCCAGGAAGGCTTTTGTTAAGAAGTACCCACAGCAAGACAACAGTGAAAGAACCCTGCAAAGCAGAGGAAGGTACTGAGGATTCCTAAGTCCAGTCTCTCACCAAGCTGGGGGCCTTAGGGGCCTTTGTGGGGTCAGTTTAAAGAAAGGGATGGCTGATAGGACCACATCATGCCCTGATCCACCCTTGAGCTTGTTGACTGGTCTGCTAGCAGGGGTAGAGGGCACACTAGTGGAAGACAAAGCCCACTAGGCTTGTCTCTAGTCAGGAGGATCAGGAAGAGGCTGAAAATGACCTCTCCTGTCTGTCTATTAGGGATCTGCCAAAGTCCTTCTACAAGGGAGTGTGAGTCGGTCTACAGCACTTGCTATAGACACATGGGTTTGGAAGTGTTGGTATAGGAATGAGCCTAGCAAATGGCCACCCTCCAACACCCAGTCCTCTGGGTTGAGGAGCTGCCCCTCTGTAAGACGGGAGCAGAGTTGGGTAGACAGAAAGACAAAGGCCTGGGGGCGAAGTAACTTCATGAACAGCCCACACTAAGAGAACTCTACTGGCTGCCTCCACCTCTGCCCCCCAAAACCAGCATTCCGCCTGGAGTTCTGGCCTCATACTAGCCAGGGTCTCACAGAACCAGGAACTCAGGCCACATAAATGAAAGGAAGTTTTAGGTTTAATCACATCTTAGAACGAGTTTTCTTGTACCTCATTCACATGTTGCCCAAGTGAACTTGCTCCAGCCCCTGCATGCCTTTTGACGCATGGTAAGGATAGGCTAGGTATTGCAGGAGTGTTTGTGACACTGTCCACACACCAGGACCAGACTTGCACAAGACTAGCCTTGGCTCTGCAGCCTGGTCATGCTCAACCTCCCTCTCTCTCCACCTATCTCTACCTGCCCCTCAGGGTCTGCCCACACCCTCACCTTGCCCAGGAAGTAGTCACCTCCTCCCCTCTTCCTCTTGCTGCCCCAGGAGGAGTGCTGTGAGCGCCTTGGAGGATGGAGCAGAGCTGGGCCAGTGTGCACCCCTCCATGGTGGTTACAGATGAGCAACGAAAGCTCAGGGGCACTTTAATGCCCATCTCACCTTCATCCCCCACAAACCTAAATGCTGAGATTCTCCTCTCAGAGGAGATGTTTTGTGTTTCATGATCTCTGCTCCACTGAGCTCAGGATAAAAGTGTCATTGAGGAAGCTGGTAACTTCCCAGTCCAATGCCAGCTGCCTGTAGGCACAAGGCCTGCTTACAACTGGGAGATACCACCTTCCTGGCTGCCAGGTGTCCAAGGGTTGGGAATGCTAGGATTGGGGTGGAGACTTAGTATGGTGCATGCTATATGAGTGGGTAACACTTACACTGTGAAGCTAGGCTTGAGCGAGATTTTGAGTCTCCTGAGAACCAAGCCAATAGGTCAACAGGATGCATTGCGTGTGTGGACATTGGTGATGGATGACAAAAGTCAGAATCATTCTAACCCCTACTCTAGAGAAGGTGGGGTCACCATGGCAGATAGCCCCTGTCTTCCTCTGCAAGGCTACCCTTGACGTATCATCTTTAACATCTGTTAGAGATATGTCTGTATGTCCACCGTGTAGGTGTGTGCAGGAGCCCATGGTGACTGCCAAAGCTGGAGCCACAGGCTGATATGGGTGCTTGGAACCAAACATGGCTCTACTGCCAGAGCAGAGTGTGCTGTCACCCCCTGGGCCATTGGCCTTGAGGTTTTGCCTCTTACCAACAGCATGGCTACAAGGGTATGTTTTTGGCCTCTGTGACCCTCAGTTTTCTTATTTGTAAATGACAATAATCAATATGTTGGGTTGTGGGATTGAGGTGCGAATCATTCAAACTAGCAGTTCTCATACTGAGTGTGACAGCAGCCCCTGGAAGGTAAAGACTAAGGGGTCAGCAGTAGGTCACTGGCAGAGGCCTGCACATCTGCGTATCCAATGGCTCGCAGACTGCTGCTCCTCTGTGGCCTTGTCAGGCAAGAGGCCTGGCAGTAACTAGGACCCTATAGTCCTCCTTCAGGCCTGGATCCCCAGGGGTCCTAGCAGGTTGCCACTCCTCCTTGACCTCAGTTTCCCCAACCATCCAATGAGAAGAGGAAGCCTCTGTGGAACATATTTGTCCTACCCCAAGGCCCAGGAAGTTGGGCTTCCCTGAAAGGATGTCAGGGAATTGGGTTATGAGGTGGGTGCCATATGGCTACTGTACCACCAGGAGGCGGGAAGGCGCCCTGCAGAAAGGCGGTGAAAGCCTGCAACAAGAGGCTGCTTGGCTGCTGACTGACCCAAGTGAGCCTGGCCATACTCTGGTCTCAGTTTCCACACTTACCTCAACTGACTGGTTTCTCAGGCACCCTGGTAAGGAGGAAGCCATTGCACTTTTATTTCCTTAGCTAGGGGCTACAGATGATATCAAAAGACCTGAGGGCAAGCTGTGCCACCATGCACTTAGTTTTGTGTCCTTAAGAGACTCAGTACCTCTGAGCCCAAGCTGGGAGCACAGAGATGGACACTTCCCTCACATGCATGGACTGATGTGAATCTGCTCCCATGTGGCCAGGCAGAGACTCCCCCTACCTGAGGTCAAAGCAGTGGCTCCTGGGAAGGGGCCACTGGAAGGGGCAGTTGGGGTTGGGGGAAGATCAGGTAGGCTGCTGGTGCCTGGAGGATGTCCCAGGGCCTGGCAGAGTTTGCATATGTGTGACCATGATGCTCATGAAAAACTCTTGCCTTATACTGGACTCTCATTCCCACAACCAATTTGTGCTGCTAGCTGTTCTCTCTAGAAGGAAAGTCAAGGGAGAGGGCTAGGTGGCTTGGTGAGGGTCCTACAGTGAATGAGTGACAGAGCCTAGCCTCTGGCTCCAGGGTCTACTGTTGTTGTGCATGGAGACCAGAGTAAGAGACCTCCAGTGATTTCCACATCTTCTTCCCCCCTCCTCTGAATGGAGCTCATGCCTGAGAACTCAGGCTCTCCCTCACGGTTCCTGTATCTACCTAGGACTCCTATACCCACCAATAAACAGCACTGTGTCCTGGGGTGGGCGTGCTGGCACTTTAGTTTGGCCCTCAGCACCACCAGGCTCTGGGGCAAACAAGGTTGCCAAACAGGATCTGGGGCACTCGGTTCTGCTGCTTCCCAATACACAGTGAGGGCCTTTTAGTCACATGTTCATCATTTGTTACTTGGGGCATGCTCACACTCAGGAAGCAATTTTAAAGTTCAAGTAAACTGTGCCCCCTGGAGGTTTCTGTGGGAATGGAGTGGGAGCCTTTGAGACAGAGACCTCCTGTGTCATTCAGGCTGGCCTTGAACCTGTGGCCTGACTGCCTCCGCTGTCCGAGTGCTGGGCTTCCAGGCTGGGTCACCCCTGCCACTTGCCCATGTGCTTCCACTTGCTCCACCTGGTCCCCCTCCTGCTTGAGCACTGTTCAGCCACTTCCTTCCCCTCCCCTTGGTGGCCCCCTGGAGCAGTCAGCTGCCATAGCTCTCCCTGCCCATCCCTGGCCTTTCCACATGCCTTCCAGGACACCTGCTGGAAGGAGCTGTCAGACTTTACCCTGAATCAAAGCATCAGGTGCCTGCACCTATGGGGAGGTCTCAGGTTGGCAGGGAGCTTCCCAGGGACATACCCTTCTTCTCCAGGTTGCAAACAGAAGCAGGGAGTGAGGAAGTGGAAGGTAGAACTGCCATAGCAAGCTTTGATTGCTTTGTTGTAATTTACAACAGAAACTTGGTTTTCTAGATAACATACCAATTTGGGGTTCACATCAACGATGACCATGGCCAAGGATCTCTTGCATCCAGAGTGTATATGGCTTAGGGCCCTCCCTCCAAAATGAACGTACCATGGGCCAGGCAGGACTTCAGGTTCTTGCTGCGTCCCTGTCTGCTGACCTAGATTTCTATTTTGCAGTTCCATGAGGACCTCCTTTGACTCCCTGAAGCAGCGTAAGTTCCAACCATCCCCACGTGGGCAGCAGGGCCACAGGGGTTCCTGAAAAATCCTCAGCCCTCACAGAGGTGACTGAACTCTAGTTAGGAGGTTGTGCTTAGGCTGTGGTCCAGCTCTGTATCGGGCTGAAAGGCTGGCAGAGGAGGTGAAGGGTGGGAGGTGGAGTGTGAGGGTGCCAGACTGGTCCAGGCAGAGACCACAATGTCACCCTAGAAACAGAGAATGTGGGCAGCGCACACATCCAGCTGGCCCTGGCCCTGCGTGAGGAGCTGCGGAGCCTGGAGGAGTTCCGTGAGAGGCAGAAAGAGCAGCGGAAGAAGGTGAGGGGGAGGGGAGGGCAAGGGAAGGAAGGCAGAGGACCCTGGAGGGGATGGTGGCAGTGGTCATCCACTCTTGTGGAGGCTAGTTGAGAAGCCTGGCTTGACAAGAGGGAGGAGGTGTGTGTGAGAAGAAAGGTTGATTTGGCTTACACTTCCTAGGTCACAATCCAGGGCAGGAACTCAGGGTAGGAACATAGGGGCAGGAACTGAAGCAGAGGCCACAAGGAATGCTTACTGTCTTTGCTTCTGGGCTCGTGTCCAGTCACATTTTCTTACATAGCTTAGGCTTAGGGATAATACCACCCACAGTGGGCTGGGCCCTCCTACATTAATTAACAATCAAGAAAAATGCCCTACAGACACGCCCACAGACCAGTCCAATGTCATCAATTCCTCAGGTGAGGGTCTCTCTTCCCAAGTGTGTCAAGTGGACAGTGGAAGCCCACTATGACAATGTGGTATATAAATGCTCTGGGCCAGAGTGCACCATGGAGGCCTACTACAGAGCTGCCACAGTGCCAGGGAGAGAAAAGATGTGGGGCTTCTTGACTCTCCTACTGCATAGACTGCAGAGGGTAAAGGACAGCAGCAAGTGTCCAGAGAAGCCAAGCTGAGCTGAGTGGCCCCTGGAAGCTGGTTCAGAACACAGTGATTAGATTGTTGGTTATGAAGACTGGAAGACTTGAGGACCAGTATTCTGTAGGGCTGCTCAACAAGATTTGTGTGTGGGGGGGGAGACACACTTTCAAGGATGCAGCATAGACTCAGCTAAGCATCTGAAGGCATTTCTCATCAATGTGCAGAGCATGGCTGGCCACACACAGAATGGCCATAGAGCAAGGAGTCCTCCTCATGGGCACTGTGTGAGCACACTGGGGGGACGCTTGGCAGGGAGGCTTGCAAAGCTGTCTCCCCAGCCTGGGGCTGACTGGATGAGCACCTGAACTACCTGGAGGACCACAGGCTACTTCACAGCCAGGGCTGAGCAGCACCGGGGGATCCAGGAAAGGCCCTTCCCCTCCTGTGCCTCAGTTTCTCTCTTGAATAAGATACTCTTATTTACATCCCTTGCCTTGGGACCCTGACCTTTCACAAACAGGGCTGTAAGGCAGAAAGTTGACTTGCTATACCTCCTGGCTGCCCATCTGGACAGCCTCAGGCTTGCAGGAATCTAAATTGCCTTCTTGAGCAGATAAGACCCCAAAGCCATCCCTGGAACGTACCTGGACACTAGATGTTTGAACAGGTGACCCCTCTGATCTGAGGCTTGTCACAGAGCATGTGGAAAACCTGCTGTGACAGGGGACACTTGGCTAGAGTGAGCTCTGTGGTCAGAACAGCTCCAACCCCAGAGAGGCCAGGCCCTGCCATCAGAGCTGACTGAGTCCACAAAGAGAGGGACACATGGTGTCCTCAGCTGGTGAGGTGCACATACAGGTTTCTGTGACTATGCTGTTGCCTCTGTTATCAGGTGGCTTGACAGAGCCTCTCCAGGACCCCAGGGCACAAACTGGCCCCAATCCTAAAGCCAGAGGCATTGTACTTCTAATTCTCCTTCCTATCTGACCATCAGCCTCTGCCCTAGCTGTTCCACTCCATCTGACACGAAGCCTGGGGTGTGGCCATGTGTGCATACATGGTGTTTTGCCTCTGGTCATGAATGGGTGAACACTGGAGTGTGTGGAGTATGCATGAGTGGCCTGTGGGTGTGCAGTATGAGTAGTTGGGAGATGGGGGGCTGAGTATGGCCTACGTATGCATGTGTACACATAGTGTGAGCAAGTGATGGTTTGTGAATGAAAGACTCAGGACTCGTGTTGAGTGTATACACGTGTAGGTGAGGATTCTCTGGCTGGAAACCAAGTCAAGCTGAGGTCCACAATACGGAAACACTAGGGATACCCACTTCCTAAGCTTCTCTTTGTTATTCCAAGTGTAAGAAGTGCATTTTTGTTTGTTTGTTTGAGACATGGTCTCACTATATATAGCCTAGGCTGGCATGGGGCTTTCTATGTAGACCAGGCTGGCCTCACACTCATAGAGATCCTCCTGCCTCATCCTCCCAAGTGCTAGGATTAAATACCTGGCTGGTATTGTTTTGAAGGAGGATCTCTAGGAGAGGGTGGACACAGACAATATGAACACAAGTTTGGAGGGGTGTTATGTCCCAGGGACAAGGACAACCCATCCTCTTGGCCTAGGGGAGCATCTTGAGGCCAGAACCCCCAGCTCAGAGCCTCATGTCTCCTGCAGTATGAGGCCGTCATGGACCGTGTGCAGAAGAACAAGCTGTCCCTCTACAAGAAGACCATGGAGGTAAATGGGAAGGCCTTGGAGGCCCCTCTGAGAGTCCTGGGTTGAACTTCAGGACAGGCTTGTCTCAGACCTTGGTCTACTATGTGTATCGACCTCCTGGGAGCTGTGCTGGATACCTAGGGCCTGTTTATCATCACAAACCCTTCAGGATCTTGCCTGAGTGACAGAGGGACAGTCCCACACATAGTAGTTCATGAGTGGTCCACACTGTCAGCTGAGGAGTCCAGAAGTAGCAGGGAGGAGGGATACCTGGGAGGGCAGAGGAGTCTGGAAGACAGGGCCCAAAGTCTCCATAGAAATAGGCCTCGGCCCCTGCATCTCTGTCCCTGGGAGGGATGCTTGTTCCACCGAAGCCCCCCGCAGACAGGGGGTCTGGGCTTAGGGAGCCTCCCCCTGGGGCATGCAGCCCCCAGACACACCTTTCCACACCTTCAGTCCAAAAAGGCATATGACCAGAAGTGCAGGGATGCTGATGATGCAGAGCAGGCCTTCGAGCGTGTGAGTGCCAATGGCCACCAGAAGCAAGTAGAAAAGGTGTGTAGCGTGTGGGGGTTTGGGGTGGTGGATGTCTTGATACCCAAAGCAGGGCAGGGTTGGTAGGCAGGGAAGGGCTGCCATCCCTGGACTGAAGTTGCATCTGGGACTATGCTAGCTGCCCACCCTTGTCCAACGCTCCATGTCTACTGGATGCAATGGGTGTCCTCAGGGATCATGCCTCAGCACGGGTCCTCTGCAGCACAGCAACCTCTGGACAGGATAGGGGTGACCAAGCTACCAGGGCCTTAAACATAATACCTGCTGCACAGACCAGAAAGCTGAGCCCTGAGAGGGCAGGGGTGGTGGGTTAGCTGGATCCAGGTTGATCGGAGCCCAGGTTCTGAGCAGCCATGTAGCTGAGGCCACGTGGGTCTTGGCATCTGCATTTTTTTGTGTTTCCTGGTGGCTTCAGGTTTCTGCTTTTACTTCCTTTCTGTGGAAGAGCAGGGGTCCCTCTGCAGCAAGACTGCTGGTAAACAGCAGAACTCACCCATCCACACCTTGATCCTGGATGATGTCCCTGAAGTGGCCAGGGAAGGTGCTAGTCACTTCTAAGTAGCTCCAGGGCCAGGATTCCTGGGCTGGGACTCAGTGCTGCTCTCCTGTCTCCTCAGAGCCAGAACAAAGCCAAGCAGTGCAAGGAGTCAGCCACAGAGGCAGGTATGTGGCCCTGGCCCCCTCCGCAGACCATCTGGTAGCCTGGTCAGTCCTTCCCTCAGCTGGTGCTCTCCCACTTGGCACCAGTGTCCCCTGTGTGCCACTCCAGGTGTGCTCTCTAGAGATCATTCCTTGTCACTGCATGTTTCTTCCTTAGCCACTGCATGCAGCCATACCCTAAGGAAAGTAGGGCATAAAAAGGCTGATGTCACACAGCCACTATGTAGTGCTCTCAGCATTTGAATCCAAGCCATTGATTGGGTTTCAGAGCCTCAGATCCATAGGGCTACATCCCTTCATTTCACACACAGTGACAAATGCTCACTCAGCCTTCCTGGGACCTGGCTCCTGTCCTTTATCTGGTGCCAGCATCTGCTCACCATCCTCCCATCCCAGGGATGGCATCCTTCTTCCTCCTCTCCAACACCTGCTGGTCCCTCAGCAGGTGCCAGATGACTGAATCATAACTTCAGCTGGCTGGTTGTAGCACAGCTTGCAGAGGTGCCTTCCTTGAGTCTTTGTTTACCATCTCTAAAGTGAGGGGATAGGACAAAGGAAATGGGACAGAACCTCTGCACGTGGAGTTCTGTCCCAGCTCTTGGAGCTCAGTATAGTGGGGAAGTGGAGAGTCAACCTGGAAAGCAAGGTATGGCAGCATGTGTGTTGACCAGCAACTAGCCAGGCCCCTGGGGAGGAGGCTCTCAGGACTTTGGGGAGGTTGTGCTGGGTGGGTCTCTGCAGGAGTGAAGGACAGAGGAGCTCCTGTCATGGGAACTGTCAGTGTAGGTACAGGCTACCAGGCCTGCCTAAGGGTCCCCTGTGCTTGTAGAGCGAGTGTACAGGCAAAATATCGAACAGCTGGAGCGAGCGAGGACTGAGTGGGAGCAGGAACACCGGACCACCTGTGAGGCAAGTGGCCCAGGCGAGCAGCCTGTTCCTCCACAGGCATCCCTCCCCTCTCTGTGGGAAGCTGGGGCTGGGGATGGCACACCTTCATTCCACTTCTAGACACCTGCTTGGCTGGTACCTCAGGTCTGTCCCCATCCTCACTACCTGGCCTTATGCTCTGGACCCCTTTGCTGCAGGGATATATTCCTTAGAAAGCCTGACCTGATGGACAGAACCACGGAGGTCCTGTGCCCTTCACTAGCCTCCTTCTAGGACAGGACTTGATGGAGATGCAAACAGGCATTTCCAAGAGCCCAACCTCCCTCCTCCAGCTGCCCTAGCGAGAGGCAGAGGTGGGGACCTTGGGCTGTCTTTGCTTTAGATTTGGCTACAGCAGTGTTCTACACTGGCCACCTAGCTGAGCTGTGACGGGGCTGCCTGGCCTAGCCCCGCAATAGTGTCCCTTTTCTCCCCAACAGGCCTTCCAGCTGCAGGAGTTTGACCGACTGACCATCCTCCGCAATGCCCTGTGGGTGCATTGCAACCAGCTTTCCATGCAGTGCGTCAAGGATGATGAGGTGTGTGCTGTGAGGAGAGGGCCACATGGTGAGCCCAGGTCTCCTGGAGCTAGCCAGCATATCCCCAGACCTCTGCAGTTAACAGAGGAGTCTGACATGGCCTCTGGTCCAGCCTCCAAGCATAGAGAACACCGTGTTTCTGTGGTTCCCTGCACCTGCCTTTGCCTCCTACCTGCTTCTATGCTCAGAGGGCACCTTTCCCTTCAGGACTGTGTCCATCCACTTTCCCCAACACAGCAGAGACTTGCCGGGGGCTGGAAGAGCTCTCTTTAGCCTTATGCCAGTGGGAGCCTCATTTAGGTTCTCTTACATCCCCCTTCCCTCCCTTGGTCTCTGTCACCTTACAGAGACCAACACTCAGGGCTGGCCAGGGGGTATCCTACCCCAAGTCAGGGGAGCAATCACCTCCACCAGGAGCTTCTGATCTCTCTCACAGTACCTCTAACCACTGGTGCCCATGGGCTAGCTGATCCTCGATGGCTTCCTCGTGGCAGTGTGGGCTCTATATTCCCTCAAATCCAAAGTCTAGCTTCACTGAGTGGCCTTGGCATGCCATTTTCCTTTCTTGAGTTTCCTCATCTTTTTTTTTTTTTTAAAGATTTATTTAATGTATATGAATTGCTCTATCTGCATGCACACCTGCAGCCAGAATAAGTCATCAGATCACATCGTGAATGGTTGTGAGCCACCATGTGGCTGCTGGGATTTGAACTCGGAACCTTTGGAAGACTACTAGCCAGTGCTCTTAACCACTGAGCCATCTCTCCAGCCCCAGTTTCCTCATCTTAAAGCAGGTTAAACCGTGGGCCTCAGAGGACTGGAGTGGGCTAGGGCCTCTCCTAAGATCTCAGATGTTCAAGTCAGGTCTCAATCCGTCAGGAAGGCCTGTCATGCCAAGGTTCCTTTGGCCAGCACCGAGCCTGAAGGTTCAGACTAAGAGGCAGGACTACAGCAAGGGCAGATATTAGGGTGAAGCCTGAACCCAGCCTTTGCTCATTCCCTACCCCAGCTCTATGAGGAAGTACGGCTGACACTTGAAGGCTGCAACGTGGATGGTGACATCAGTGGTTTCATCCAGTCCAAGAGCACTGGCAGAGAGCCCCCAGGTAAGGCCCAGCCTGAGGGCAGCTCAGCTTCTGGAGCCAGGTCTGGCTGGCCATAGACCTGGCCCAGGTTTTTTGGAGCCTTGAATGGCAGGCCCAGGCTGGGAGTACTCACACTTTGGCTGCGAGACAGTGTACTTCAGCTTTTCCAAAGGACCTAGTTACCAGCAACCATATTACACAGCTCACAACTATAACTCCGGGTCCAAAGAATCCAACACCTCTGGCTTCCACATGAATATATACACATCTACACATCATTAAAATTAATAAAGATAAAAGACCAGGCACAGTGGTATACACACTTTAATCCTAGTACTTGGCAGGCAGACCTCTGAATTTGAGGCCAGCCTGCTTTACACAGAGGGTCAGGACAGCAAGGGTTACATAGAGAGACGTTGTTTTTAAAAAACAAAAACCAAGCCAAACAAAAAAACCTACTCGGTTGAAACTGTACTTTTTAATTATTACTTATTAGTAACTATATCTACTTATAACAAATACACTTAATTACTACTCCTACAAATTCCTACAACGCCTATGAATTCCTACAACCCCTAAGACCTAACCACTAAACCTATTGATAACTATTACAACTATTTTCCTAACCTTTCAGAAGGATACAGTCTCTGGGGCAGGTCCTCAGTCATCAGGAACACAGTCTCTGGGGTAGACCCTTTAATGCACTTAGCAGTCCTTTTTCTGGAATATCTCAAACGTAGATTGGTAAATTGGCTATGGCAGTCTCACCTTAAATAAGGCTTGAGGCTTTCTTCTCTCTGGGAGACCTCAGCGTCTGTAGGCCACCTTACTTCCTTCGTATCAGCAACTCTGCTGCTCTGCCTCAGTCTTTAAAGCTGGCCACAGTTCCGTTCAGGCCGCTGTTTGGACAGATCAAACCCCTCTAGGCAAAAGCTGAGCCACAGGGTTTAGTCCTTGGCCTTTTGCTGTCTTGCTGAGGCTTTCTCTGCTCAACAGCTTCTTTCTGCCTCAGGAAAATCTGGCCATTGGTCTACCAGCACTTTCTCCAGCAGGACTCTCAGAGCTCTCTAGTATCGGGGGCCCTTAACACGACTCCGGGCTCATCCACTTGTCCTTAAATTGGATCACTCCTTGTTCCACTTGCTTCAGCTTAATCTGGGCTCTGCCCACTTAGCAGTTGAAAGCAATGCTAGGCCATAAAGTCTTTCCTTGTTTCACCTGGCTTCAACCTTGTTTTTCAGTCCATAGAGACTCCCCTTGTTTCATGTGACTTCATCCATCAGCTGATAAGCTAATTGCTCACAGCCAAGTTGATCTTCATGCCCTGGATTAAGAGACTGTATCAGAAACCTAGATATTTTACTAAATCTAATTTATATTACTCTATCTCCCTACACTTGGTAATACCAGAATGGCTTCTTCAGGCCCAGAGTGGGAAAGTGGGGCCAGTCTGGGGACGCAGGTATGCCTTGGCTGCCTCAATGCTCTGGGCCTCATGCTTCTGCTCCCTACAGCTCCAGTGCCTTATCAGAACTACTATGACCGGGAGGTCACCCCCCTGATTGGCAGCCCTAGTGTCCATCCGTCCTGCGGTGTGATAAAGAGGTGAGGCACTGATGGACTAAACACGGTCAGAACACAGATGCTGGGCCCAGCCTCAGAGCTCCTGTAGGTCTGGTGCCTTGTTCAGGAGCTGGCCATTCCACTGAGTTATTCCAGGGTCATACTACCCTTGAGGAGCCCTCAGTTCAAGAGAATCCAAGCATTAATTACTCCAACCATTCACCAGTGACTATCCTGAGAGTCCCGGGCAAGCGCCCAGTCTGGCTTCCTTGTCCCTGCCATGAGGCAGGGTAATGTCTTACCTGTCAGGTGACAGTGGTGACAGTCTCCAGGTGGCTTATAAGTGGCCCAAAGCCCAGACATTTGGAGAACTCACCAGGCTTTTACAGGGCCACCTCCCTGGCCTGGTTGTAGTTTGGTGCCAAGGTCTTGGTTCTGTGCCCTGGACTAATCACCATGGGGCCAAGGAAAAGAAGACTTGCTTAGCCCAGACTGGCTGGGTCTGTCAAGATGTGCAGGAGTTGAACTTTGAAGATAGCCTCTTCCTCTGCGTAGTCTATGGGCCCAGTGGGGATGGGCCCTGCGTGCGAGTCTGGGAGGGTAAGTCTGGTGAGAATGAAGGGGCTGTCAGGAATGGCCTGTGGGGTGGCAGCAGGCTGGCCGAGGTCCTGGGGTGCTGAGAATTCCCAATCAGTCCCTTTGTTTCCAATGAGGTAATGCAAGGTCTACCCTCTCTCCTACCTCCAGATTCTCTGGGCTGCTACATGGAAGTCCCAAGAACACATCTTCTCAAGCTCCTGCTGGTAAATGATGGGAGAAGGGATGATAATGGGACAGGGGACATGTCTTCCACTAAGACCCCAGTGGGGAGGAGAAGACTCCTACATAGCATAGATGGAGCACTAATGCCCCAAAGGGAAAAGGTATGCTGTCCAAGAGTGTGGATGAAGGTGGGACCAAGCCCCACTCCAGCAGTCCCCAGGGACTACTGTCCTCAGAAAGGGGCAGGATCCGGGTCTCATGCTGCTCTCAGTTTCCACAGAGACTCTGGCTCCCACTGCTGAGCGGAATGAGATGGTCTACGCCGCCATTGAAGTGCAGGCAACACAAGGGAACCTTAACTCATCAGCCCAGGATTACCGGGCGCTCTATGACTACACGGCACAGGTGAGGGCTTCCCTGTGCCTGGGAACACTCCTGGAGTGTTGAGGTGTCAGCACCTAGACAGCACCAGAGGTTGGAAGAGTTCAGTGGACATCTATCCGCTCAGGCAGGATCTGCTCAAATCTGTACATGTGGAGCCCACAAGTCCACAGCTCAGGGTTGCTGTGGATGGAGTTGAGGATCAAGGCCTTGTTTTCTAGCTGTGGACACAGAGAACCACAATGGCTGCCCTGCAACTGATTTTCCAACATCCTTGGAGAAAGGCCATCAGGGCAGCCACAAACCAACTGTGCTGAGATGGCGTCCAAACCAAGCCCTGGGCTGAAGTGAGAGGTGTGGACCTGGAGGGCAGGCCCTGAACTTAGGCCAATATACCCATGTATGTAAGAAGGCCCAATGTGGGCTGCACTGAGGTCACATTTAGTGGTACAGGCCTGGCAAGTAAGGGGGTACTCAGGTAGCAGTAGATGGCTGTGTGGCATGTCTAGGAGAGCTTGCCCTTGCAGTGTGACAAACACCTTTGAGAAACTTCAGTGGTTGAAGCAGTGACAACCTGAGCAAGTTAGGAGGCCAAGTCCCTTGGGGAACCCCACAGCCTGCCTATCTCCAAAGGAACTACCCTGGAGATATGGGCGTAACTCAGCACACTGCTCACGCTGGAGACAAACACGCATGTATGCTAAGGTGTGGGGTGCCAGACCCAAGCGCACGAGGAGGCTCCTCCCATCTCACGCACTTGCCATTTCTTGCCCAGAATTCCGACGAGCTGGACATTTCTGCAGGAGACATTCTGGTGGTTGTCCTGGAAGGAGAGGATGGCTGGTGGACAGTGGAACGGAATGGACAGCGTGGCTTTGTCCCCGGGTCCTACTTGGAGAAGCTCTGAGGAAACAGACACTCCACGTACCTCTGCCCTGACTATGAGGTCAGGACTATTCCCACCACTGGCCAGGCCTCTTGGGGCCAGAACCAAGCCTGGTAGCCCTGGGAATGGGATAATTTCTCCCACAAGGAATAAAGGGGCAATTTTTCCTTTGCCAGAGTCCTTTTCTCTGACCTTCATGTCCCGGGGCTCAATTCAGAAGCCAGAGTATAGGGAATCTGGGAGACCAGAGCTCTGCCACTTATAAGATTTCAGTTAGTCAATCTCAGTCTCAGGTAGGAACAGAGGAGAGGCTTCAAGGCAGGTGCCTGAAGCTCCCAGGACGCCAGAGCTACATTCATACCTGGGACAGCTGAGGGGGCTGGAGAGGGGCTCAGGGGGGCTGCAGATTGAGATTAGGCATCCTGGGGCAGGGAGGTGGGACGTAGCAGGACCTCAGAGAGGCAGCAGCAGCCAGGATAAGGCAAATGTATTCATGAACACAGAAGGACATGGGGATAAGGACAGTGTTGGGGACGAGAAATAACTGGTAGATCTGGAGGCAGCACACTGGGGAGGACAGGTTCATGGCACACAGCTCTCAGGGCTCCTCCCTGACACAACTCAGTCGTGTGTGCTGTGGCTTACTAGACTGCCCACCCACCCAGCAGCTGGCACAAAGGCCTATCCATGTACCCAGGCAAATGTCAGGTGCCAGATGCAAGACGCTGAGCAAATAACTGGTCTAGAGAAAGGAGCAGGAGGGCATTGCTGAAAGGGGCTCTCCACATTTACCACCAATGCATCTTCATTCTCCCATCTTCCTTACTGGAGCAGAAAGGCGGCCTTGGCGACAGGGCTGGGCCTTCTATGGGTTGTGGTCTCTCACCCCTGTGACAGACATGGCTGTGCCCTCAGGTCATGAGGGCATTCTGCAGGCCTGCCTGGGGCCAAGCAGAGGTGCAAAGGTCTAGGGAGCAGCTCTGTGGAACCAGGGCTCTGGAGCTGAGGATCAGGCTAGCTGTTCTGAGTCAGCCATCACTGCTTCTTGGCACAGTATGTGGCAGATGGAATGGGAATGGGCTTAGAGCCACTGGAAAGAACCAGGCTGTCATTGACATCCTTCTGGAAATGTCACTTTCCTCATCATGAACATCCTGTGAGGTGACCAAACACCACACCCATCTGACACATCAAATATGCACACAGGGATGTTTGGAGAGTGACTTAATGCAAGGCTTGGTCACCTCCCATGAAAAGCAAAGCTAGTAAATAAAGACTTGGCTACGACAAACCTGCTTGGGCCAGAAAACCAAGGTGCCCTGGCCACCCTTGTCCTACCCTGCCAGGCCCAACCAGACCCCTGCACGTCACTCAACCCAGATATTCTGGTGGTTCGTCCCTGGACAGTCACGGGCTGATGCGTGCCACGATGCCCTGGCAGGCCTCACTCTTCCAGGGGGGCACACGGCTGCTCTGTTTCTTGGGCTGGGGGAGGGGTGGTTCCAAATATAGGATTAAGGCTGGTCTGCAAAGTGGCAGCTGGGTAAGAGACCTTTGGTGGACACAGAAATGGATAAGAATAGGTTTGGGGGGTGTGCAAAAAGGGTGAGGGAGTGGAGAGATGTGTGAACTCTGACCTAAGCCTTTCAAGTTAGGCAGGTCCTCCCTAGGTGGGGTAGGGGGTCTGGAACAGGCAGAGCAGACGGACTTCTGGGATAGCAGAAAGAGTGCAGAGTTCTAATCAGAGCTTTTTCTTTATTCTTTGAAAATGCCTTGTCATCTTGATTGATCATCCTATTCCACTGCAAACTTTTTTTTTAAACTTTTGGCCTATAGATATTTATCATCACCTCTGACAGGTACTGCAGTGCCGCTGGGCCCCACCGGGTGGTGGGTAAGCAATGTAAGACAACAGCCTGCTCTTCAGGCATCCAGAGAAAAGAACAGAAAGCAACGTTGGGATCACAGTTTGTACCCAGGGGGAGATAAGCCCACCAGTGAATCCTGTTTCCCGCCCATCCTAGTAAGCTTTCCTGATCTGTGTATCAGGGCATAGTGTCAGTGGCCAGGAACCAAGTGCACAGGGAGAGCATGCCAGACAGAAGAGGAGCTGGCATAACTGTGAATATAAATAACTACAGCACCTCCCTGTTACAGGGCGGCTGAGAGAGCAGCAGAGGGAAGAATGTGGCCTCTCATGTTAGAGCACCAGGTCTGAAGTAGCTCACCCTTGGGGAGTCTCAGGCAAGACTTGATCACCTCTGAAGAGGCAGCACCAGCAGGGTGGGTGCAGCGGGTCCTATGCAGGTGCTGCCTCGAATGCTAACTAAAAAGCAAGGGGTTGCTACTTTTAAAGCCAGGCATGGAGCCTCTGGATCTTGGCAGTAGGGAGCAGCAGCAGCTCATTCGGCATGCTCTCTGGGACAGCCATGACTGCCACTGAGTTCTTCCCAGTGGGGACCACAAGCAACTCGCCATTCAACCACACAACATCAGCACCACTGTCCCCAGCACCTAACTCCAACCACTTTCCCCTAGCTGCTCCGGAGCCAAGACGGCTCAGTGTGACCTCCTCCATGGTCTGGCTACTTCCCATCATGGCTGCTAAAAGGTCACCACAACATACAAGGGGATTCACTGCCCTCAGTCGCCTCAATCTGTGGGTAAACTCGGTGGTCCCTTTGGAGACCCCAACAAAACCAGAGAAAGCCACAAAGAACACACCATTGTTGTCAAGATTGGCAAGGATGCTGGATATGGGGTCAACACTCAAAAAGCAGGTGCTTCTCCATAGCAACTGAGAGGTATCAGCAAACTACCTCGGTCTCACAGAAAAGTTGCCTACACATGTAGAAAACAAAACCAACCTCAAACAAGGTAAAGGACAGCACTGGAAGTTCAGGAGACACAAATGCTTAAGCACGTTTAAAAGATCCTAGGACTGGCTAACAGCCAGATACACATTTTTACCTACTAGAACAGAAGAAAGATAAAGGCAGGCAACACCCTGAGGATCAACAAGGGTATAGGGAAATGCAGATTTGTGAGCCCAGCCAGTGACAACATGAACTGGTATAATCTCTTTTGGAAAGCAATGGGACACATCTGTGAAAATTAAATGTCACCTTTTGGGAACAAAATTACAATCCTTTACATGCAAAAAAGGATGAAAACTGCTTTGAAACTAGGCTCGTGGTGGCTGTACAGCACTGATGCTGTGATTGTTTAAACGGCTTCATTTTATACCACATGAGTGTCGATTCAGAAGACCCGCCGGCTGTCAATACGGCAAAGGTTTCCATCAACAACAGAGGGTATGTACAAGATTACAAAGGAGCTGAAAACTCCCATCAGCCAGTGATGCCACAGCAATCATGACAGTGCAGCAGGGTGTCCCACCACCCCGACTGTGGTGATGCTGGTCTCGGCCAGTCCAGTGGAGCATAGCCGTGCGTAGAACACACAACATACAACAGGGATGGAGTTAGGTATTGATTACTCTGTACTTTGTGATCACTACTGTTTGGTGTGGTACTCGTGACTACAGCAAGTGCCCTGCCACCAAGATACCTTTCAAAAAAAGATGAGTTCCCTTTTATTTATTTATTTATTTATTTTTTTCAAGACAGGATTTCTCTGTAGATGAGTTCCTTTTTAAAAAACAAGATTTTATATTCACTTGAGAGGGAGCTAGAGACAATGCACATGCATGAGTACAGGTGGGCCAGAGGGCCTGGAATCCCAGGAGCTAGGCTGCCTGATATGCTGTCTATAATAGTGTTCAAACTCTTAGCTGTGGAGCCATCTCTCCAGTTCCCCAAACCTTCCTTTTAGAGACAGGGTCTCATGAAGTTGCATAACCTGGCCTTCAATTCACTCTGTAGTGTAGACAGGCCCTGAACTCGCAACCCTCCTGCTTCAGATTCCAAAGCAGCTGAATTATAGGACCGTATCACCAGGCCTGATCTTTGATTACTTTTATCATCCAAATGCCTTCCATTTATTAAAATAAGTGGCCAGGACTGGTGGCATACACCTGTAATTCCAGTTCTCAGGAAAAAGGATCATGCAAGTCTGAGCCGGCCTGGGCTATGCAGTGAGTCTAGTAAGATCCTGTTTCCCGTGTTGTGTTATACTAGCAGCAGCTTCACTTGTGGACAGACATGCCTAACCACTCATGTTTGCACAACAAAATTAATGTGGCTCTCAGAAGAACATGTTTCTTAGAACATGTTCTTGTCGAGAAGATGTGTGTGGATGGGCTGCATGTGGAGGTGCTCACCAGAGCAGAGCTACAAGGACTCCACCACTCGGTGAGTGGTTAACCATGTTCTAAGATACCCATGATACTAAAGCAACTGTCAGATCTACTGTCTACCCTAAAAAGATGATTGTTTTGCCATGAGAGGACAGGAACATTCTGGAGAATAAATTCCTGTAAGGGCAAAGCCAAAGCCCACAGCATGCTGCTTCTGTTCATGTCCTTTGGACAGACAGACCTCTTTTTCTTGGGGAATGTTGTTCTTTATAGACTTATTAAAGGTACCAATAACCTTCTGTTATTTTTTTTAAGACAAAACCTTTGTCAACTCAGTAGCAGTGGCAAGACCAGGGCTATGCAGGCTTTCTCCTCAAGGGTCCTAAGGGTGGTAGTTATTTTCTGCTGGGCTGTTTCACAATCCTTTTTACTCCTTCCAGTAGCCAAACCCCCTTTAAACAGTTTAAATGTTCCTGTTCATACCATCTCCTCACCACACCAGGAGCTCACGGTGGGCATCAGGCCCCCTGTGTGATGCCCTGGGTGAGCCTGGAACTTATCAGGAGGAAGAACCAGCAGATAAGTTCACACTGTGCTGCACCATTTAAAAGGGGACTGTAATCTTCTAGAATGTCAATGTCACTTGAGACAAGAACTATGGAATTACTCCTGATCCCAACTGGCTCTGGACCCACAGAGGGGACCAACACTGCAAAGAACATCATGAGGCCAACTGGTGTGAGTGGTAGATTATTTCATCAGCATTAAAGGTACCAAATTTGGAAACTGTATTGTGATTGTCAGACACTATTTTGGGGAAAGACCTGCTCATGTACTTGAGGAACAAGCCATGCTGTCTGTGGAGAGAGTGAACAAACACATTTGAGGACAGGAATGACTCATTAGGTAGGGCAAAGGTCAACAGGCACACCTTGCTAAAGAATAATTAGGCTTTACAGTTTTTATTCTTACAACTTTCTATGGCCTTTGAAATTATTTCCAAATAAAAATTTAAAGACAGCCAGACATGGTGGCACACGCGTTTCATCACAACACTTGGGAAGCAGAGGCAGGAGGATCTCTGAGTTCAAGGCCAGCTTGGTCAATAAATCGAGTCCAGGACAGCCAGGACTATGTAGAGAAGCTTGGTCTTGAAAAAACCCAAAAATTAGCCGGGCAGTGGTGGCGCACGCCTTTAATCCCAGCACTTGGGAGGCAGAGGCAGGCGGATCTTTGCGAGTTCGAGGCCAGCCTGGCCTACAAATTGAGTCCAGGACAGCCAGGGCTACACAGAGAAACCCTGTCTCGAAAAACAAAAAAAACAAAACAAAAACAAAAAAACAACAACAAAAAAAGAAAAACCCCAAAAATTAAAGACAATAGGATAAAGCAGTGGTTCTCAACTACAGCTAGCCCCACATCTTAGACAACTTCCCACATCTTAGGGCCTGGCCTCCGTAGCTGGTGATTCCACTAAGTGCTTCCACTGTGCAGACAAGTAGATAGAAGACCGGACCCTAGGAGAAGTCACTCTTTATTGAGCTCCTCTGCCACACGTGGGACCATGAAGACTGTAGGTGTTAAGCGGCAGAAGTTTAACCAATGGTCAGAGACCTAGTGGTTCTAGTGGTTCTCAAGCCAAGAAAAATCACATGTAAAGATAGCAGGGGCAAGAATGCACTACCCAGCGATTTCCCAGCTCCTGGCTGTCCCATTAACATGGCTCTTCTGGCTCTACCTGGCAGAGGACACAGAAAGAGATGATCTCTCACAGTTGCATAAGAGGATCAAAGGAGTATGGAATTTGTTCCTTGGACAAGCTCAAGTAGTGGGTTACCAATTGGCACACCATCAAAGCAGTTTCCTACTCTAGAGCTAGTGGGATCATGCAGAAAAGGAGCAATTAATGTTGCTGACTACATACCATTAGGCTCAGTCCCAACCTGTGACAGGAGAGCCATTGACTGGTTCTTAGCACCAGTTGTGATGACCGTTCTGGGCAAGGAGGCTGTGGTGAAAGGTCACAAGCATCCTCGCCAACTACAGTGGGAAGGGACATAGGTCAGGGACAAATCATCAATCCCGGTAGCTCTGAAATCAGGGAAGCCTATGCTGATTCCACAGGATTTAGGGTCAATGCCTCTTCTTTGCACATCTTCATTTCAGAAAGACAGACATTGAGACAGCTCAAAATTGAACTGAACATGAACTCAGTCCTAGACATGGTCCCTATTTGTCCTCCATTTTCCCAAATGAGCCAGAAATCTGAGATTCATCTTTAGAGTCCTCTCTTGTCCTGTGTACCACATCAAGTCAGTGACAACTGCCATTTTCTTCTTCTGGTAGTCCCCAACAGTGCTCTAATGTATCATCCTAATGGACATCTCATCAACACTCCTCCACTCCATCCTCTGGATTGCTATAGTGAGCATCCAGGGCAAGCCTGCTGCCATCAGCAGTATGTTCAGGTTTTACCTGCACAAGTCCTGTAAAACCAGAGAGTCTCTTTGTTAAGTAACCCATTTCTCTCCCTAGCCATGTTTTTTTTTTTAAGTTTTTCAAGACAGGGTTTCTCTGTGTATCCCTGGCTGTCCTGGACTCACTTTGTAGACCAGGCTGGCCTTGAACTCGGAGATCTGGCTGCCTCTGCCTCCTGAGTGCTGTGGTTAAAGGCACCCAGCCCTGGCCATGTCTTAAGCCCCGGCAGAAGCAACTGCACATCCTGTGTATCCTCCCCTGACCCCCGCAGAGCCTTCCAGCTTCTAGGCTTGGGCATTTTCTCCAGGTCTCATAAAAGTGACATCACTATCATCCCCCAGGTGCCTCCTTTGGGTCCCATTCTTTTGTATTGCCATCACTGCACTGATGTGAAGTGCACCCGCCCCTGTATGTCTCCAGTGCTAGGATTTCAAAGTCCTTGAGACAAGGACAGCATCACTGTGTCTATTCTCTAGGCCTTTGCACACTGCAGATGTTCTAAAATACTCTAGCAAGCACCAGGTTTGCTAAATTCTAAATGCCTTTAGAGTCTGGCAGTATATAATGAAAACCCATGCAAATCATGATGAATTACAGTCAACAGCAACACCTGAAACATTATACTGCTGCTCTGGAACTGAAATATCCCCAAATAATTAAAAAAAAAACAAAAACAAAACTCCATGGTGAGGGCTGATACAGAGTTTATTGAATTAAATTTTCCTATTTACAATTGAGATAACATCTATATACTATTTTGCTAGTCTACATGGGTACATTACTTCTAACGAGTTTAAGACTTATGATGAATGGGTTCAATCACACAGAAACTTACACACTCACACTAATTGCTTTAAAACAGTAGTGCATACATTATAGTCTTCCTATAAAGCCAGCTTTGATTAAAAACCACTAGTTTCAAAGATCAGTCTCTGATTTTGAAGATGAACAAAGACAAACACTGTATGATTCTAAAATCTATGTTAGCCATTTTGTACAATTGCTATGTTACTGTACTACAGTATATATTCTTTAAAAGGACACTGGTGAGAGGCACCAAGACAGCTGGCACCCCCCCTCACCCCCAAACCTTTGGCCAAGAGTTCTCATTGTGAAGACGCAAAGGGCCCAGAGATAGATACCTCGACACTGTCCCAGCACTCCTTGAAGGTGACAGAAGCAGGCCCACCCCCTCCTGTAGCTCTACAGCACTATGAAACTTGTAAATGGTTCTGAGATTAAGGGCATGGAGAATCAGAACAAAGGTAAAAAAGCCAGAAGTGGGTAGGTAAGTAGGTGGGTCCATAAAATGCCAACCTGCTGTCTGACACCAGTGGACGTGTGCTTTGTCTAGATGGACTCAGGAGCCAGCTGCCGCAGACCTGCTCAGTTTACCTTCCCAATTAGAACAAGGACAATGAGTGTTAGCTCAGGCCTGGGCTGTCTGCTATGCGTACGTTCCACCCGTGATGAGGAGCTCATAGGCAGGATCTCTACTCCGTCTGCACAGCACGATGCATGCACACAGCATGCCCAGCAGCTGCAGGAAGACAGCAGTATGAAAAGCCTGATGACCCCTTGGCAAGTGTGCATTTCTTTATTGGCAATGAAGTTATTTCAAGTTTTAATGACCCCAAATTGTAAAAAAGCAGTAACAATGAAAGAGGAACTTTCTTATGAACACATGATACTTAACGGAAATAGCCAAATGCTGTCAGCAGGATATAGTCCTGCTTTATATCCAGGAACTCTGTGAAGCTGACACAATCCAAGGTTATTTTACTAAGATTCCCCACTAAAAATACACAGCAGTGCTCCCCAAAGCGGCTCCTATGGGGGAAGGAAATGGTCTGTGTCTGTACACAGTGCCACTGAGTTGCATTTTAAACTTAACTTCAATTAAACATGTGGCTGTGGCTTCCATGCTGAACAACATAAGTCTAGAGAAACCTGTTTGATGGTGTCTTTTTAGACATCTGGATTTGGGGAAGAGAGGCTTCACTAAGAACCCACAAAAACTGATATTAGTGGAAAGACAGCCTTAGTATTTTGAAGGCTTCTGTTTATTACTACTTTTGACTCTGTGGCATTATTAGCATAAAGCTCGTCAAGGGCCTTTGCTCCTTCAGAATTTTCCATTTTATTAAGTCCTTCTGGACTGGCACATTGGGATAGAGACATGTTACATTGCTAAGCAAAAGGATTAATCTAGATTATTAAAGACAGTGATTCCAAAATTCTTGACCCAATCTCTCGCAAAATACAAACAGTACATTACTTTGCTGTTCCAAGTCCCCACAAATACTGAATGTACTAAGTTACTGGATTTTGGAAGGCAGGGGAATCGCCTACAACTCCCTGCTTTCCCAGAGGCCACACCAGCATTAGGTACCCCAGTTTTGTAAAACCCCACCCTCTGCCTGCTAACTCCCCTTATAAAGCACAACTGACAGCCCTAAGCTGCCCACCATCCTCTGGGCTCCATATCCCATCCCAAAATTTCTACAAAGTAGCTGGATACAAAACTACTTAAAAAAAAAATCAGTAACCTTCCTATATACAAACGATAAATGTGCTGATAAAGGAATCAGGAAAACTTAGATGGAGCTCTGGGAGCCGTATGTAAGGTAAGAGAGGGAGGAGGGAGGAGGAATAGGGAGATCTGGAAGGGTCAAGATCAACAGAAGCAACTAACCTAGGCCCCTAGAGGCTTACAGTGACTGAAACACTAACCAATATAAGAAGAAAGAAAGCTTAGACTTGACCTAGCCCCCTCCCCCATACAAATATAGAGGATAGGCAGCTTGGTCCTCATACACATCCCTTAGCAAGTAAGGGTGGGGAGGTCTCAGTCATGGACTTTGTTACCTGTTAGTGGGACATTTTACCCTTGTGCAGCATTGGGCCCCAGAGCAATAAGCTCTTAGCCCTCATGTGACTGATGAAATGAGGAGGGCTGATGTGTGGGGGTCTCCCATATCAGAGGAATAGGATGGGGGGAGAAGGGGGAGAGGACAGGAGGGAGGGATTGGGAGGGGGCTGTGACTGAGATGTAACTTGAATTAATAAATGTATTAAAAAAAAAAAGAAGTCAGGGAAACATCCTCCTTCACAAAAGCCACAAATAATACAAAATATTTTGGTGTAATTCTAACTAAGCAAGTGACCTGTATGACAACAACTTCAAGTCTTTGAAGGAAGAGATTGAAGAAGGTATCAGAAGACGGATATCTCCCATGCTCATGGGTTGATAGGATTACCATAGTAAAAATGGTCATCTTACCAGAAGCAATCCACAGATTCAATGCAATTCCCATCAAAATTCTAACACAATTCTTTACAAACCGTGAAAGAACAATACTAAACTTCGTATGGAAAAACAAAAAACCCAGGTTAGCTAAAACAATCCTGTGTAATAAAAGATCTCTGGAGGTATCACCATCCCTGATTTCAAGCTGTACTACAGAACAATAGTAATAAAAAACGCATGGTATTGGCATAAAAACAGATAGGTTGATCAATGGAATTTAAGACTCAGAAGTAAATCCACATACCCTGTGGTCACCTGATTTTTTATAAAGAATTTGAAATGATACAATGGAAAAAAGAAAGCATCTTCAACAATGGGGCTACTATAACTGGATGTCTGTATTTAGAAGACTGCAAATAGATCTGTATCTATCATTCTTCACAAAACTTAAGTCCAAGTGGTTCAAAGATCTCAACATAAAGCCAGATACACTGAACCTGACAGAAGAGAAAGTGAGGAATAGCCTTGAACTCATTGGCACAGGAGACAGCTTCCTGAACAGAATACCAATAGTGCAGGCACTAAGATCAACCATTAATAAATGGGACCTCATGAAACTGTGAGGCAAAAAACACCATTAATAGGACAAAAAAGTAGCATACAGAATGGGAAAAGATTTTTCCACCCAACTCCACATCCAACAAAGAACTCAAGAAACTAGATGTCAACAAACCAAATAATCCAATTAAAAGATGGGGCACAGATCTAAACAGAGAATTCTCAACAGAGGAATCTGAAATGGCCACGAAGCAGTTGAAGAAATGTTTAACATCTTAGTGATCAGGAAAATGCAAATCAAAACCAGTCTGAGATTTCATTTTACATCTGTCAGAATGGCTAAGATCAAAAACTCAAGCGACAGCTCATGCTGGCAAAGATCTGGAGCAAGGGGAACACTCTTCCACTGCTGGTGGGAGTGCAAACTTGTACAGCCACTTTGGACATCAATCTGGTGGCTTCTCAGAAAATTGGGAATCGATCTACCTCAAGACCCAGCTATATCACTCCTGGGCATATACCCAAAAGATCTTCCATTCTACCATAAAAGTCACTTGCTCAACTATGTTTATAGCAGCTTTTTGTAATAGCCAGAAACTTGAAACAACCTAGATGGATTAAGAAAATGTGGTATATTTACACAACAGACTATCACTCAGCTATTAAAATGACAATGACATGAAATTTGCAGGCAAATGGATGGACTAGAAAAGATCTTCCTGAGTGAGGTAACCAAAACCCAGAAAGACTAAGTAAAACACCAAAATAAAATCTGTAATTAAAAAAAAAGGAAGAAAGAAAAACTACATAAAAAGCATGCTTACTATATATATATATATAAAAGCCAACTGCCAAATAAGATGTTCTATGATATTCTATGTAAGTGGAGGTGTAGGAAAGTAGATATTCTCATACAAAATTAAAATTAAGACATCTTTTGTACTGGAAGCACCCTTTGCTGAAAAATAATTGCTAAATACCTAGAAAAACCCATATACTTTTAACTCCAGTTACACAGCTACACACTTTGCTATAAATAGACTGACATGCAGAACAGAGAATAACCACTACTTGTATTTTTATAACAAGATTTATAGAAGTGCCTATTAACATCAATTAAAGCATTCCCCTAAAATGAGACAGTACACAGCCAGGAAACAAGGTAAATACATATACAAACGATACCAATCTGTTTTTGAGAAACAAGATACAAACTATGATTCTCTTTATACTTCATTTTGAATTGTAGTGGGGAGGAAAGTTATAAAAACAGGAGGGAATGCCGTGGCATTGAAATTACTTGGTTTTTATTTGTTTTAATAATATTGGTGCTAGAGAGATAGCTCAGTGGTTAGGAGCACTTACTGCTCTTGCAGAGGAAATGAGTTCGGCTCCTGCACAGGACACAAGTTTGAGTCCCAGCACTTCATATAGTGGACTCACAACCATCTGAAACCCTAGTGTGATAGAGACATGAATGCACGCAAAACACTCATGTACATAAAGTAAGTAAGTCTTTTCTGTCTGCATGTATGCCTCACAGAGGTCAGAAGAGGGGGTCAGATCTCCTAGGACTAGATTTTGGATGGTTGAGTTACAAGATGGGTACTGGGAACTGAACTGGGGTCCAATGCAAACATAAAAAGTGCTCTTAACTTCTGAGCCACCTCACCAGCCTTTGATATCTTGACTGTGATGACGGATATAGAAATGTACTCAGGTTATACAATGGTGTAGAAGTGGCTACATACACAAATGAGGAACCTAGATGAAATTAGTAGCGTGTCAGTGCTGATTTCCTGGTTGTAGTACTTTATAGCTCAGCAAGCTGTTATCACTGAAGGTGGACAGAGAAGTCAGAGGATTTCAAACCAATTATTTCTTAAAAGTGTAATCTACAAGTACCTCAAAACGAAAAGGAAGGGCCAAAGGAACATCCTTTAAGCTTCTAAATCCCCCAAATACTGGGCACCTGTCCAATACAAACTACTTCTTGAGGAACTCATGGAAACAGAGAGGCGAAGTAAGTTGCCTCTCCAGAGAAAGGGCTCCAGAGGGATAAGGAGATGGCTCTGCATATAAAGTACTTGCCATGCAAGCAGAGACAAAGTCCAGACTGGCAGATCCCATAGAAACACCATGGGGCCTAGCAGCCCACCTATAGTTCTCGGAACCATGTGCGTGCCTAATGACCACAAAGGCCAAAAGAGGGCATACAATTCCCTGAAATTGAGGTTACAGACAGCTATGTGCTGATATGTGGGTGCTGGGAATCATACTTTGGGTCCTCTGAAGAGCAGTCAGCACTCCTAACCATTGAGCCATCTCTCTAGGTCCCATCATTAACCTCCCCACTCCCAACTCAGGCCTTCACTTTACCAACTGAGCCGTTTCTCTGGCCTAACTTCTGTGAAAAGCCTGCTCTTAATTGCTCTACCTTAAGGACATGCTCACTGGAAGACTCCAAAGAAAAGACTGCAATCAGTCTTCCCCATGTTGTGTTCTCAGCACAATCAACAAAAATACTTCATTTGTACTATTATAAGAAATTTAGATACAAAATTCCTAGTTGATCATTGTCTATTTGCAAACAAGTATAACATCATGCCGATTAGAAAAAAATGTTAAATTTCTTGTTTATATTAAAAATCCTGTTATAATTAGCTAGGATTTTCTTTTTCAGAGTTCTCTTCCTTTTTGGTCCTATACAAACCTGGATAATATAGGTAGGCTGGAGCAAGGGTTAGTAAATGTTTTCTTAAAGGGAGATAGTTAGTATTTTAGGCTTTCTGAACCAAGAAACCTGGTCTCTGCAGCAACCACTATTCAATTGGACCATTTCCTCTCTGAATTCTACCCAGCTAGGGTGCCAATCAGTCATGGTTCAAAACAAGAATTTATAAATCTCATCTGAAAACCCCAATTCTTGGATTTATAACTGAAAACAGAATACTAATGGAATCAGAGTTCAGACTTTACTTTTCCACTACTTGTGTGATGGTTATATTACCCTTGTTCTTCCTAATTTTTTGTGCTAAAACAAAGGGGAAAAGATTGGAAAATCTCTAAATATCTTTCTAGCTCAAAACTTCTATGTCATGTTAACAAGTATAAAAGCTACTGACTCACCTCTATCATTATTACATTTTTCCACACTCAGAACACCACTACATTTTGAACACCAAAGCTTTAGAACATTTATAGACACTCTTAAAAGAAAATATATTGAGGAAAATCTATTGTTTTGCTTGCAACCAAGTTTTTTCATTTTCTAAACCACTAGGTTTTGAATTTTCAAAAGCTCAGAATTCCTGACTTAGCCTTGCTAATCTGAAAAACAAAGTCATGGATCTTTACAGGCTACTACTTGGGTCAGGACATGGCTAGAGAAACACCTTGCACCAGTCTTCCATATACACAGCTGTGTATTTCCTGAGCAACACTCACTACATAATCCCAAAGCTTTTTGCTGCATTCTAACACGTACAGCTTTGTCATCAAAGTTACAAGAATGCAAGGGCCTGAACTCTACTTGGGAAGACTGCTCTCCTATTTTACTGTTTTTAATTACATGAGTGTATTTGCATATACAATCAAAATGTGGAATACATCCCTGCTAGATTACTGCTATGCTGAGCCACAAAATAAATGCTTGGGATGGAAGAGACCGTAGCAAATATGGAGCTAGGATTTTTAATAAATCATTTCATTGCTGTTTGAATACCAGCAAAATAAACACTCACCCTTCGCCATTTTAAAGGTACTTTCCAGTAAATATAATTCTGCTCAAATATGCAAAGAGCAGGAAAGTCAAACACCTTACATTTAAAGTAGCAATTACACTTACTCTCATGTAACAATTAAAAGGTGTGTTAAAATACACTTAAGGCTAGAAGTGTATTTCATGAACTGAAAGCTTAAAAAACAAAAACAAAAAACTCAGAAACGGGGCATGGTGGAGCACACCTTTAATCCCAGCACTTGGGAGGCAGAGGCAGGCAGATCTCTGTGAGTTCGAGGCCAGTCTGGTCTACAAAGTGAGTCCAAGACAGCCAGGGCTACACAGAGAAACCCTGTCTAGAAAAACAAAAAACAAAACAAACAAACAAAAAAAAACTTCCCTCAGAATAGATCTGACAGAAAAGCTTTAGAAATAGTTGGCAGTTCTCAATTACACTCCAAAATATTAACTCAGCAGAACTTGTAAGACATTCCTTATATACCCAAGAACCCAAGGATGGGGACAGATGCTGCATGCAAGGTGCCTGTCCTTCTAACTTAATAGTTTTCCATGGGCTAAGAGATAAGGGCATATGGCTGAGGGAAGGCAATTGAGTAAGTGAGGAAGCAATTACAAGATACTTTTACCAATTCTAATACAAAAACTGTTTTCACTGGCAGAGTGGGGAAAACAGATCCCCTTAGCTCCCAACAATGGCACAGCATACCTTGTATGTGCCAAGTGATGTTAAACACTTCTTTTTTGCAAAATGGAATGTCTAAAATAACTAAGTCCACACGTATAGAATGGGCTAGAGCCTCAACTTTTACTGGGAGATCTTTTCTATAAACCAATAAAACTTCTTGTTAGAAAAGACTAGTTTTAAAGGTCTGTGCATGTCTGTGTGTGTGTATGTGTGAATGTGTACAATACACTAACACACACACACCTCAAGGAATCAGGTAGAGCATGTGCACCTGTTGCGTCACAGAAGCTGAGGATACGTAAATCAGAAGTTTGGAGCCAGCCTAGATAATTAATACATCAAGTGGCTACCTCAAAATAAATAAAAATGTTTAAAAGTTAACAAGTAAGGGAGGCTTGGAGAGATGGCTCAATCAATTCTTTTTTTTTTTTTTTTTCGTTTTTCGAGACAGGGTTTCTCTGTGTAGCCCTGGCTGTCCTGGACTCACCTTGTAGACCAGGCTGGCGTCAAACTCACAGAGATCCACCTGCCTCTGCCTCCCGAGTGCTGGGATTAAAGGCGTGCACCACCACGCCCGGCTCGGCTCAGTCAATTCTTAGCACCCACATCGTGGCTCACAACCATCTATACTCCAGTCCTAGGGGATCCAATGCCCTCTTCTGCATGCACATCCATGCAAGCAACATACTCATACATATAAAATAAAGTAAAATAATTAAGTAAGGACTTGAAATATGCAGCTCAGTGGGGGCATACTTGCCTGGCACATAAGGGGTCCTAGGTTTCATTTCCAGTACAGCAAAAATACATTTAAAAAGCAAAACAAAATTCAAGAACAGAAAAACAAGCAGAAAGTGAAACAGTACTCAAAAAAACCCGAAGTGAAAGCTTTCCATTTCCAAAGTGAAATACAGAAGTATTTTAAAAAGTTGTGTGGGGTTCCACCAAAATACCTTCCAGGAATACCCCACGACATAAGTTTGTTTCCTGAATGGTGAACTCTCTAGTCAGTACAGGAAAATAAGGCAAAGTCCCCTCACACAAGCCCTCCCCCTAAAGATCACTGGTTTCTTTAAACCATTCTGGGTCTAAGTCCAGAGACAACATTTTGGAAACTGGTGGCTGTTACAAAGATTCACTCTGCTTAGTGACTAAAACCATTAGGGCTGACAAGAGAAGAGAAACTACCTGATAACACTCTTGTGCTAGCTCTGCTCACCTGAATAGCTGCAAAGGCCAAGGCTGCCCAGATAACATGCATCAGGATTTCTTGTAGCTTCTTCACAACTAGAGCCTCACATCCCTGTAACACACAGCCTCATTAGACTTGTTTTTAAAGAGAAACTTGCAGACACACAAATTACAACTCATTGGCAACTGTGGAAATGAAAACAACTAATGATTAAAGCAATTTATAGATGCACAATTAAAACAAAAGACCACACATTAAAATGCCATTAAAGACAAGTAAAAGGACTGAAAAGAAGTCCCAGAGCACTGACCAGATGGTGAAAAATAGTTCACACTCACCTCAGCGTAGAGGTCGGAGGGGTTGGCCAGGCTGCCATTACAGCTTTTGGCAGTCTCTCTGCAGCAGCTCAGAGGAACACTCTGGTTTTTTGTTTCTTTGAACCAATCTGTATTTTCCCAGTCTGAATAGTTATGAATTCCACAACAGTGCAACTGGATAAAAGAGAGATCCCTTAGGAATGCAGGTGTCTGTGTTGAGTTCTGTGTAGTACAATGCTTTAACAAATTTCTCCAGATCAGTGATATGCAGCAGAGCTTCTACAGGAAGGACATACAACATCTGTACAGTCCAGCATGTATATAGCCACTAGCCACATGAGGATGTACTGAGCACTTAAAATGTGCTTAGTGTGACTGAAGAACTGGATCTTCAACTCAATTTAAATATGGCTATGAGGTCAAGGATCCAACATGAATAGTACGTTGCCTATAAGTGGTAGTTTCTTACTAAGGAAATTTTTGTATTGTTAAAGAGAGAGAGACTTTACTATTTTAAATGTTGTGTATATGTGTGGATATGTGCATGCAAGTGCTGGTAACTGGAAGCCAGGTGTCATGCCCTAAACTTGAATCACAGGTGGTTGGAAACTGCGACAAGAGTGCAGGGAACCAAACTCGGGTCCTCTGCAAAACAGTGCATGCTGATAAGCACTAAGCCATCTCTCAGCCCACATATACTCATACCTCATGTGTTAAATATCCAGCTGAGTTAAGCATCATTTCCAATGGCAAAATGCTTTAAGAAGTTCTGTTTGGAATCTGTGTGACTTACTTAAATAAAGCAAAAAAAAAAAGAAACAAGACTGGCAAAAAGCAATAAACATGGAGGCAGCTGGGTGGCAGGCACATACTGTTTTTACTGCTGTAGAGGTTCGTTATAGCTGTGAAGATCCAAACAGCCCACATACACATAAAGAGCTAGTTTCTGTGGGCCCAGATGTGAGCAATCTTTGAGGAAGCTCACCTGTCTCTGTACATAGTCAATAGCACGGCTGGCAGCATCAGGGTTGGTCCCATTGTAGGTCTTATACACTTTCTGAATGCTGCGATCAACCTCATTCTCCACCTGAATCAAAAGAAAAGATTCCATCCCTCAGAAATACTGCTCATAGTAACATCAGTCAATGCTGCAACTAAAATTCCTAAATAGAATGTTTGTACATTGCCAGAGTACTCTGTACACTTATGGTAAGAGAGAGACTGCTCCTCTCAGACTCAAACTAACAGCAAACAGTTTCATTGATACTTTTATACTATTTGTGGTTTTCTTAAAAACAACTATGCAAAAGAAGCTAGCATTGCTGGGTGTGGTGGTGCACGCCTTTAATTTCTACACTAAGGAGGCAGAGGCAGTAAGATCTCCGTGAATTAAAGGCCAGCCTGGTCTACAAAGTGAGACCAGAACAGCCAAGGATACACAGAGAAACCCTGTCTTGAAAAAACAAACAAAAAAGCATAACAAGTCACTCAATCGGGACAAAGCAGATGTGCACTGGACAGATGCCCCACATGTGGGTATCAAATGTCTAAAAAAAATAAAAATAGAATCTGTACTCAGCTACATTGAGAAAAGAAATTTTATAAATAAATGCCAACTAACCCTGGCTATTTTAAAGCACTAGCTTCAGTGAGATCAGGCAGATGAAGACACTGACTCTGGTCAGATGAACCTGTCACTTTACCTGAACTTTCAGAGCACAGTGTGAGGCACAGTGGACAACATACCTTTGCTCTGTACACGTATCCCAAAACCACCACCACAACTTCTGTGACAAAAACCAAGAGCAGGATGAAGACAAACTGTAAAGAAACATCATCAGAAATTAAGATTTTGTTAAAGTTCTAAATATTCTCTTGATTTAAAAAATGGTATGGGACAAACTCTAGAAGTATAAGGCATGTGTTAATTCTGGTAGTTATAAGAGCCAAGGCAGCT
Organism: Lophiomys imhausi; assembly: GCA_907164525.1. Taxonomy (NCBI): domain Eukaryota; kingdom Metazoa; phylum Chordata; class Mammalia; order Rodentia; family Muridae; genus Lophiomys; species Lophiomys imhausi. Next base: position 7,373,285 of record CAJQZJ010031900.1, read on the forward strand.
ACATTTACAGAAATTCCCTCTCAATTCAAGAAAAAGGACCAGGTAAAACATTCCCCCATAGTCTGAACATGTGGCAACTGAAGTGTTAACTGACCGTGGCAAGTCCACAGCGGCTCTCCCGGATTGTAGCACAGCAGCCAATTAGACCAATAATGAAAAGCAAGGCTCCTACGGCTATGATCACCACAGCAGGGAAGAGTGTGTACACGTCCTCGAAGAAGTGGTCATAGTCATCGTAAGTGATGAAGACGTAGGCTCCCACATAGCAGAGAATGCCAGCTGCCCCCTGTAAAGCAGGGTGAGAACAATAGTGTGAGCCCCACCACTGCAGTCTCCTACTCTTTCATAGGGTATATATATTCTTTCTGAGAATGCATCTTGTGGATCCAGCCGGCCTTGAATTTCTGCTCTTCCCACCTCCACTTTCAAGCACCAGGATTGCAGTTGGCACCATCACCTTAGCTTAGCTGATGCTGGGATCGGACACATGGCTTTGCTCATGTTATACAAACACTACCAAATGAGCTTGTCTTCAACCCAGGAGGCTATAATTTAATGAGAGTTCCCATCACTCTTAAATCAGTTAAACCTAAAACATTCCTGATTCATTATTAAAAATTCTTTGGACACTTGGGAGTCACAACACTTGGAGTCATGGGAGCTGGAACACTTAAGGGGAAGGTGGGTGCAGAAAGCCTTATTCCAGCTCCAGGTCTCTTCTCTAGGGGCACTTTTATACATTCCCAATCACTTTGGTTTTGTCAGCATTGACAGCTACTTGTATACAGATAGACACACACACAGAGCCAGGCTATTCTAAACTGTTTGTTTGCTCTAAGGAGCAGAACTCGAAGAGCTTTCACACAAATGTGATTGTCCCAATGAGGTCCCAATGGTGGGACCTCATCTTTGAAAAATTAAGCATATAAACCTTTGAGCTAGCACACAGCTTCCACAGTTAACCCTGATTACCATTCAATTCTCTGAACCTGAAAACTCAGTTCCATTCTGAAGGCTATGAGGTTCAGTACTCCTGGACACCACAGAACTATCTTATATCATCACAACCACTGTTGGATCTGGAAAAAGGCGGCTTCAGTAACCTGATTTATACAAGCATGGGTACATGTATGAGTATACATATACACATAGACACACCTATGTACATTCCCTTTTTGGTTTGTTTTTGGGGACAGGATTTCTTTGTGTAGCCCTGGCTGTCCTGGAACTTATCCAGAAATGGCCTCGAACTGAGATCCACCTGCCTCTGCCTCCCAGGTACTGGGATTGATTGAGCACAATCCACCGCTGACACACTATTTTTTTTTAATGGAAAGACACTTCAGGCAGTACTCCAGTCACTGCCTAGTCCACACTCTTAGTGTGCGCTCTAGCCTTCATAACTGACACATTAACAATCCACAGCAATGAGAATAAGGGGCAGTTTTCACAGTCTCTCCTGCACTGTTGGCCTCCCTCTCCTTAGCTGCCGATGAACCCACTCCTCACCACGGGTTCTGCAGTTCAGGGTGCTGCTCTCGCACCTCCTTGGTCTGCCTGAAGTCCAGCTAACTCACCCTCAACCTCCAGGTCACGTTACTGCAGCCCTTGTCTTAATCCAGGCTACCCTGAAGATTAATCCCTGACTCTCCCCTTGCCCCTAAATATGTTCCTCACAAGAGTTACTGTTGTTAATAAATATGAACAGGGAAAGGCCTAACTTGTATAAAATGAGGAATATGCAAATTTTAGCGACCTAACCTGTTTTGTCTGTTTTACATTCTGAGACTTCATTGCCCTTCATCTACTTCAAACACACAAAGCTGACATGTGTCTACCAGTTCTCCACACCTCGGCTGCTGTCTCACTAGCTCAGACTCAGTTTAAGTATCACAACTTCCTCACGGACGCCATTCTTAGCCAGTCACCCTTCGTCCATTCACATACTGACCTGAGCAAACATAAACGGCATTTTCTACAACTGCTGCAATTTAACATTTTTTGGGGGGGGGATTCAAGAGAAGGTTTCTCTGTGTAGTCCTGGCTGTCCTGGAACTTGCTCTGTAGCCTGGGCTGGCCCTCAAACTCAGACTGTATTTCTTAATATACCTCCTGGACACACATAATACCTGTTTATCTTTCAGCCCTGCACCACCGTATGTATCAGTTCAAACAGTGCAGTGCCTGTCACAAGTATCAGAGTTTACAGAGTAAACCTCACCTCTCACATCTCCACCTTCATGTAATGGACTGTTAGCCATAGCTGGCTTGCATGGCTTTCTTATCAGTCCAGTCAATGCTCACTGTTCAAAAACGATGTGGAAACTAATTCAGTTTACTGGATTCTGATGGATACTACCTCTGGGACAGACTGACTGCAAGTTGTAATTAGTAGTTTACCATTAAAATAAATGTTATACTGAGAGTTATTAGGCCCGTTGAAATTCACCTACATATTTGCTTTTGGGGGCATATCGCTATGGGATGAGAAAAAAGATGAGGCGTAACAGTTTGGAAGTATGTAGACTCTGTAACAATGCTCTCATTAAAACATACATTTACAATAACACATTTAACTAAAGCAAATAATTCAGTCTTCAAAATAAATTAGAAGAAGAAATCTTAATATGAATTTGTCAAAGTGAGCCCACTTCATTCACTAAACAAACTTTACCCAAGAACCATTCATTCCTTTACAGCTTTCTTAAAAAGTTTTGTAGGGAGGGGTGCAGGCAGGGTTACATAAACCCAGTACTCAGGAGGCCAAGGGAGGTAGATTTCTATGAGTTCAAGGCCTACCTGGTCTACAAGGTGTATGAGGGGTATAGAGAAACCCTGTCTCAAAAAGAGAGGTTAGGGGACTGAATGGAAATTGTGGCAAACATCTCAAAAAAAATAATTAAAATGAACTTGGGAGGTGGTGCTAGTTGAAGAAAAGACTGCACATACTGCTCTTCAAAGGATCTGAGTTCATTTCCCAGCACCTGCATCCACAAGAGATATCTAACATCCTCTTCGGGACTCTGCAGGCCCCTGTCTCATGCACATATACTCCCCCTTCATATTTAAAAAACAAATATTGTTTAAAAATGAATTCAACACTAGAGATGCTCGGCAATTAAGAGTGTATACTATGCTTCCAGAGGAAGACAGGAGTTTGGTTCCCAGTACACACTGGGCAGCTCAACACTGCCGATAACTCACTCCTACACCTGCTCTGGGTAATCCAAGTACCCTCTTCTGGTCTCCACAGGCAACCACATACACATACACACACCCACATACATACACGTAATGAAAACTAAATCCCTTAAAATTAACTTAGGTTTGCTTTGAAGTTTCTATTTAAGCATACATAGTGCATAGTGGATGTGTCATCAGGCCAGTTAGTAAATGAAGTTTTCTAACCTAGATAAATCTGAATCAACATGTAGCAAGAAGATAAATGCACACTCAAAAATTAATATAAAGTGCAGGGCACTGAGGAACCACTTGTATTTTAGCCTAAAGAGATTTCTATGAGACTCACACTAGTATGCCTGGGAATGGGCTGCTCCTCTCTAACCAGAGTGAGGCGCCCATCAGAAACTGAGTGTAACAATGTAGGAAAACAAAACAAAACTAGATGCCACAAACCCAACAGAAGGTAAGGTAGGGGGTCCCAGCTGTAAATACTGCTTAATGTCTGAAAGATGACAGGTGATTCAGTCCTTGCTGCAAACCATTCAGCAGGCAATTCTCACACGAGAGAATACAAGTGTCTGTTCTTCATCAGCAGGAAGTAATGTAGCAGTTGCACACACAGAGTGGATGCTGTATTCACTGCTGATAGGAGAGTATAAACAGGAGTGCCTGTCTCTTCTAAATGACTTTTGAAAATACAGAATAAGTGTTCATTTCACAGTGGCCGGAAAAACCTAAACAATGTTAAGTATCTGCCTTAATGGCCCAAAAGAGCTAAACAAACAGCTAGACAATAGCAATGTGCATGGTCAGTTGCACGGAGGAGCATAAGCAGCTCCTACTGGTGATGAGAACTTTGTCCTCACTCTCATTTTTAGTGCAGACGTGACATTATTAGAAAACGTACAGAAAATTAAAAGGTGAGCTTGTTAAATCCTGTTTGTGGGGCGGTGATGGGAATGACCAGGACTCTGCCAACACAGCAGCCGCAGAGTGGAGGGAGGGGGCAGAAGCAGGGCAGAGCCATGTGGAACTTGGAAGCTGCTGATCGGCCGCAGCTGAGAGAATCTGGGACTATAAAGATGATTTGTGCCAGGGCAGTGTACTAAAAATAGCTATCCTTTCTACAAAGAAGCAAAGGGAAATGTAGGGGAAAGGCTGAGGTTTTGAAAACAAAGATCATTCTTTTAATTTACCCATGTTTTAAATTAAGTCATAGAAGTTTAAAACTTTAGGCAGGCTGGTGTTTTTCCCTTTATATACTTCTACAAATTTCAAAAGCATGACACCAATTCTGTCTTTTTAGTCTTTCTCTACATCTATACGAATGTGAATATGTTCAAGTAAGAAACGTCATTCTTATAGAACATTGCTGCCTTGATCTTTACAAGCCACGGCTGGTGGATTTTGTTTTGTTTTGTTGGGGGGAGGGAGGAGCTGCCTCAACTCTATGGGGGGAAAAGATGAGCAAAGTGAAATCCTAAAACCCACAAAACTATCCAATTCCCTTTTTTTCATCAAACACTCTGAGATCTGCCTCTGGAAAGTGGCAACATTAAAACTAAACAGATCTGTTTAAAACTGGGAGATGGAATTGCTCTGTTGTCAGTTTATCTATATGGAAATCCAGAGTCATGACAAGGGAAGCATCCTGCAGAACATGTGAATGAAACTGAGGCAAATAGAAGTCACTGTGGGTGTGTGTATCAAGAGACACAGGGATCATGTCTACAACTACAAAAATGGAATCCACCTCAAAGCTCAGATTTAATGATTCTGCTTCCCTGCAAACACTGCTCCTTCAGTGATTTTTACCCCAAAGAATCAATTGGTAAAGAATAGGAATTTGGGAGGAAGAAATAGCCAAGAAGAGAAAAAAAAAAGTTAAAAACTGCTATGTACTCTAAATGCTATAAAATGCAAAATTTCAAAGCAGGGAGAATCAGAAACATTCAACATATATACACATTTTAACATTTAATTCTGAGTTTCTTGTGTAGTCATATTAAATTTGTATCTACATCACTACTTTCCTGCAAGGAATTACTTGTAATTCTGTACAATTACTTCTGGAAGAAACTTTCCCAAAACTTCACCCTCCTGCCATTAAGAGTACCTAGAAATCGTCAATCTTTTGTTTCAATCAGGCTTACTCTGACAAAATGGTTTCTATCGCTAAGCACAATTTACTCCTTTACTAGGCTTACATATTTCATTTACTCTTACCACCTTTCCAAAAACAACCACAAAAAGAGACCTTCAACCTTCTTTCAGAAATCAAGGCCACCTTCTGAAGCTACTGAGATAATGACTTTCCTACTTGACAAATTGGTCAATAATGAAGTAAAGCAGGAGTCAACTCATACCAGAGGGAGCGGAGAGTGGAACAAAAGTACCTTTTTGGAAAACAATCAGCAACACATATCAACTTTAGCATTATACCTAGTAACACTTCTAGAAATCTCTAAGTACCTAAGATGGAAACAAAAACTTGTACATTTGTCAAAACACCACCACAAAATGGCAACAGCAAAAGCAAAAACCCAAACCTAAGAACTGAGCTCTCATTATAGCCTGGAAACATTGTGAGAATATAACTTAGCATGTTTATAGTGGGGAAAACTACATGTCTTAGGGCAAAAACATTTTAAAGAAAAAGTTGATAATGTATGAGTGATGAAATTAGTGTTTAGTTGTGTCTAATTAAGTTTTCATACACACACTTTCCAAAGTACTTTAAAGTTATGTCTGAAATTAAGACTGTAGTGTGTGTGTGGGTTTTTGTTTCAAATTCCTACATCTGTGTGCCTTAAAACACATAATTTAGGTCTCTCTGCCGGTCAACTGCTCCTGTTTATCACTACTTTTAGGCTTGACTTCGACTTATCCTGCAGCTATTTTCTGATGAGTACTTCTTTCAGCATACATTCTGTTATCATATTACCAAAAAGAAAACTTTGTCAAGGCCTACTTAAAGTGCCAATAAGCTACTTCAGCAATCAGTAACACTGATATCATTGCTTCAATATTTTACACTTTTTTTTTTTTTTTGGTTTTTCAAGACAGGGCTTCTCTGTGTATCCTTGACTGTCCTTGACTCACTTTGTAGACCAGGCTGGTCTTGAACTCACAGAGATTCGCCTCTGCCTCCCAAGTGCTGGGATTAAAAGCGTTTACCACCACACCTGGCAATATTTTAAACTTTTAAACTGTTATTCTGATGACATTACAAAGGTCATGATCCTCAATTCTACTGTATTTTTTTCTTTTCATTTGATCTTTTATATTTATTATTCTTAATCCAGTATATGACAACCACCAGCTGAAAGCCCCAAAGCTCAGACTGCAATGAAACTGGAGACAATATTTGTTGCCACAGGCAAACTACTGCAATAGCATAGAAACTGGCTATTTTCAGACTTGCAGGGTCCAGTCCAGGGGCCAGCTGCAAATCATGGAGTTTTAACTTGCATTTTGAGACCATGTGTTGCCCTATCCCATTCTAATGTAAGAAGTCAGTCAGTACTCTGGGTGTCTTGAGCTTTATCATGTTAGAGTCTAGCTATGTGTTTACACCAGTAGCAGCAACAATGTAAAAATACATGTCAACTATAGACTTCTTAGATTTAAAATGAATACATAAACAATTTTCTCATCTACTGAAGAACTACTTAAAAGGATATGAGGAAGGAGGAAGAGGAGCAGGAAGAAAATATTTTTTTCAAGCTAAATATTAACTTTTATTGTAATGAGAAATTAACAATTTATAGTTGTGAATCTGTTAATTATAAGTTTGATAATAATTAAGATCGAATTTCTGAAGAAAGAGACATTCATGGATATAAATAGGTGCCCAGAGACATGAAACTCAATCAAGACTCCCTCCCCTCTCCTGGTTAGCTGGGAGGCAGAGACAGTGTCTTCATGTTTCTGAGGCAGACAGAGCAGCTAGCTATTCCACGGTGCTTTCTGACTGGATGATTCTTACACTTTAGCTGTTTGGTGCCAAGTAAAATTTTATGGAATTTTCTGGGAAAAAAAAACCCTAACTAGAATCAGATTTTATTGCATAAAATTCATTAAAATACTTCAAAGAACTGGAAATGTCCTGCAATTCACTCTGGAGACCAGGCTGGCCCCGAACTCAGAGATCCACCTGCCTTGCCTCCCAAGTGCTGGGATTAAAGGCATGTGCCACCACGGCCAGCAAAGGTAAATGTTCTGAGAGAGACTGAATTTTTCTTCCTCACACTGTAATCAAAGAGTTCTCCTGATAGCTCTAAGTTCTACCTAAATCAATGGTTCTCAACCTGTGGATCATGACCACTGTGGGGGTGGCATATCAGTTATCTGCATATTGGATATTCATGTTACAATTCATAACAGCAAAACTACAATTAAGAAGTAACAACAAAAATAATTTTATTTATGGTTGAGGGTCATCACAACATGAGGAATGTATTAAAGGGTTGTAGCATTAGGAAGGTTGAGAACCACTGACAAAGGCCAGAGATTCTGGGATTAGCAGACACAACTAAGAATGCAGTGGGATCAGAAACCTTTTCATGTCAAGAACAAAAGAAGCAGATGTGGTAATATATATCTTTAATCCCAGCACCAGGGAGGCAGAGGCAGGTAGATTTTTAAATTCACAGCCACCTTGGTCTATAGAGTTGAGTTCCAGGACAGCCAAGGCTACACATAGAAACCCTGTCTTGAAAAACCAGGAAAAACATTAAACATATTTCCAGTATGCACCATGATTTGCTTCCTGACAAAATTAAACTTCTTTCCCAAATAAACTGAAAACCTATTTTAATAAGCAACCTGTTGACTGGGATGTGTTACAATAACAATCTTTTTTAGAACCGTCACAGACAGGATAAGCACAGAAAACAGAAAAGCACATCTAGATCTTAACGTATCCCATTTATATATATTTACCTACACAGACATAGGATATGTCAGAAAACACAATGGGTGTATATTCAAGCATGTTTGTGACAAGACTGGAAAACACTTTAATTTTTTTCTCTTACAAATTTTTTATTTTAGATTTGTCTATTTTTATTTTATATGTGGGTGTTCTGTCTGCATGATTGTCTATGCACCACATGTGTGCCTGGTGCCCACAGAGGTTAAAGAGGTCACTAGATTACCTGGAACTTGAGTTAGAGATGGTTTTGAGGCACCATGAGGGTGCTAGGAATCAAACCTGGGTCTTCTGCAAGAGAAACAACTGCTCTTAATTACTATTCCATCTCTCCAGCCCCTTTCATTGTTTGTTCTTAACCAAGAGTATCAAGTAAAACCTATATGCCCTTACTTAGTAATTTGAACATGCCAAGTGTACCCCGGCTTTATGACCTAGCTACTCCTTCAGTACTGAATTCCCTTACCTCTTAGAATCAGCCCCGAACTGGCTTCTTATACTCCACACCGAATTGTACTTCCTTAGAGAAGCTTCTGCTAATCTCAAGCAGTCACCAACTCTCATCCACACCCTGGCTTAACTTTCTGGTACTTTTCCCATCTTCAACCACCTGTGTTGATCCACTTGAAAGTTCTGTAAGAACTTTTTTTTGTAATAACAGGAGTGCAAGTGTTCATATTTGCCTAACAAAGCAATTCTTTTTTTTTTTTTTGGTTTTTCGAGACAAGGTTTCTCTGTGTAGCCCTGGCTGTCCTGGACTCACTTTATAGACCAGGCTGGCCTCGAACTCACAAAGATCCGCCTGCCTCTGCCTCCCAAGTGCTGGGATTAAAGGCGTGCGCCACCACTGCCCGGCAACAAAGCAATTCTTAGTTATATACATTCACATAACAGGGAAATACGTTATTGTAAAAACAGGATATATTTTATATAGCATTAAGTCTACCTTTAAGAGGTTATTTCATAAGAATAAATTATGCTAGCACAGGTACTGACACTCTGGTTGGATTGCTCCCTACTCCACAAATGGTTGTGGTGTTACTATTTCTTCTCATGATAGATAAAACACAACAGACAGAACAGACATACAAGATTACAAAGTCTACAACCATGGACAAAGTTTTCTCTTACAGCGTCTGTAACGCCTAACATAAATATGTGCAAATAAATACCAGCCAGGTAGTTTTTATGATAGGGCAGATAAAATAATTTGTGTAACACAGGACTTGATTAAGTACCTAATCAATCTACCAGAATAAAGTGTGGATCAGAAAATATTGATTCAGGGCTGTGGATATGGTTCAGGGTAAGTGCTTGCTATACAAATGTGAATCTCCAGAATCCATGTAAAACTGGGGGAAGTCCTGGTGCTCTTACCAGGAGATGAAAGGCTGAGACAGGAGAATCCCAGGAGCTTGTGGGCTAGCTAGTGTTGTATATGCAATAGCGAACAACATAGAGACTCTGTCTCAGTTTTTTGGGTTTTTTTCCCCTCCGAGACAGGATTTCTCTGTATAGTCCTATCTGTCCTAGAACTCATTCTGTAGACCAGGCTGGCCTCAAACTCAGAAATCCACTTGCTTCTGCCTCTCAAGTGATGGGATTAAAGGGATATGCCACCACAGCTCACTTGAGACCCTGTTTCAAACGTGGAAGATGGACACCTGAGGTTATCCTCTGATATCTGACATATCCTCCACATGAATGCATGGGATACGACTGTATACACCCAGACATTAAATAGCACAAAAACCAAAATAATTCACACACACACAAACCCACTAAACTACAATTCTTCATTTAAATATGGTAAAGTCTCTTGGGTCAGATCAAATGACTTAGTAAATGAAGACCTCTGCCTAACCTCTCTACAAAGGTATGTTTATACTAGTAAATATTATAACAGCCTCCAAATAGTCTTTTACCTCAAACCCATGTAACCTTTATTAAATGCTTATGAATCAAGCAGTAAAACACTTATATTTAAAGTTACACTACTCTATAAAAACAGAAGATTCAGAATTGGAAAGATGGTTCAGCAATTAAGAGCACTGGTTGCTCTCCTAAGACCTGAGTTCAATTCCCAACACCCACAATGCAGCTCACAACTCCTGAACTCCAGGGATCCAAAACCCACAGATATCAGGCATAGAAGTGGTGTAGACATACATGCAGGCAAAACACCTATACACATAAAATTTTACACTTTTAAAACATTTTTTAAATGTTGAGTTACCATTAAAAAAGAAAAAGAAAGAAAAACCTAAGACACAAATTGTTATGTGGAAGGAATCTCTTATTATATGGATGTAGCAGCTGTCAATAAAAGATCTATCTATGGCCTATGGGAAAAGTTAGAAAAGGAAGTGGGACATCCGGTAGGCAGAGAGGATTCTGGGAGAGTGCCAGGAGCAAGAGAATCGCCCAGGGAAGAGGTGAAGAGAAGAAATGCAGGAGAGACAGAACTCATGGTACCTGAGCACAGGTAGCCAGCCATGTAGCAGAACTCAGACTTGAACAAATGGGTTATTTTAAGTCATTAGCTAGTTAGAGAACCAGCCTAGCTGTATGCCCTAGGTATTTGTAAATATATGTTGAGTCTCACGAGTCTTTATTCTGGGAGCTTGGGGTCAGAAAGAAAAATGTCCACCTACTACAACTGCACACCCTTTCACTTGTCAAAAATTATCATTTAAGCTATAACCCCTAATATCCTAGGAATTTGCTGAAGAACAGAAATTTAGAAATAGATGTTTCTGGCCGGTGCCACCAACCCACATGGTAGAAGGAGAAACAATTCCTTGAAAGCTATCCTCTGAACTACACACATACAAGTTGTGGCATGTACATACATGTTACACATGCTCACACACAAGAAAAAAAGCAACTGTCTGCTACCGAACTTTTAAGTTATTATTTAACACTTATTTATTACTAAATTCACTTAAAACAAACACCAACAATTTCTTAACTATTAATCCTATAAATTCCTACAACCCCTTTAACCTATCCACTGAACCTATAGATAATCATAACAACTACTTTCATAACCTTTTAGAATGATACAGTCTCTGGGGCAGGTCCTCAGTCGTCAGGAAACCAGTCTCGGGGGTAGACTCTTTAACGCACTTAGCAGTCCTTTTTCTGGATCTCTCAGACGCAGGTTCGTCAGGGTAAATTGGCTATCGAAGTCTCACTTTAAATAAGGCTTGAGGCTTTCTTCTCTCTGGGAGACCTCAGCGTCTGTTGGCCACCTTACTTCCTTCGTATCAGCAACTCTGCCGTTCTGCCTCAGTCTTTAAAGCTGGCCACAGTTCCGTTCAGGCCACTGTTCGGACAGGTCAAACCCCTCTAGGCAAAAGCTGAGCCACAGGGTTTAGTCCTTGGCCTTTTGCTGTCTTGCCGAGGCTTTCTCTGCTCACCAGCTTCCTTCTGCCTCAGGGAGATCTGGCCATTGGTCTACCAGAACTTTCTCCAGCAGGACTCTCGGAGCTCTCTAGTATCGGGGGCCCTTAGCACGCACGCACTCTCTGGGCTCATCCACTTGTCCTTAAATAGGATCACTCCTTGTTCCACCTGCTTCAGCTTAATTTGGGCTCTGCCCACTTAGCAGTTGAAAGCAATGCCAGGTCATAAAGTCTTTCCTTGTTTCACCTGGCTTCAACCTTGTTTTTCAGTCCAAAGAGACTCCCCTCATTTCACCTGACTTCATCCATAAGCTGATAAGCTAATTGCTCACAGCAGTTGATCTTCATGCCCCGAATTAAGAGACTGTATCAGAAACTTAGGTATTCACTAAATCTAACTTATATTAACCTATCAGCCCCTACAACTGTCTTTCTTTTAAGAGATACATTGTCTAAACTACACTACAGCTACTTTATTAGTTTTGGCAGACAGATTATTTAAAGCCCAAGTACTGGCAGGACTCTATTTCCATATCACAGCCCACTGGACAGACTGCAAAGGAACCAGTATATCAAGATATAAGGTTCTACCAAGGCAATTAAACTTTAACACTTACCATAGATCAGCCAGTACCAAGAGTGAGAGCCAGTGTGAGCAAGTTGCCCAAGGGAATCTAAACTTGATAAACTTGATGTGCTGTCTGTACAGAGGATCAGTACTCTGCCAGTTACACATTTCTAGGTTTATAAGGAGGGAGGGGCACCTATAAGAACACACTCAATACAAACTGAAGAATGTATTACAATTTCTCAGAATGAAATCTGTTAACAGTTTAATGCACTTCCTCCTTCAGAACTTAAACTCTTAAACAGATGAGCTAAATGGTATAGTTTAAGTGTGGGTACAGCTTCTAACATTAATGTGAAAGACAGCATGTTTTAGAGAAAAGAGCCTCTAATATGACTGAACAACTGTCGTCCCAGAGCCCTGCGCCCTTTTCACATCTTCAGAAGTCACTGCTTCCTCTAACACAATGGGCCAACCTGGGTTTGAAGACTGGCCCTGCCACATACATCTTGGGTGTGCTACCTGAACTCCCTCAGCTTTGATGCTCTCACTGTAAGTGATCACATCAATTGTCCCGCTGAATCACACTCATGTAAGTTCTCAACACAATGACTGGCAAGCAGAAAGCACTCAACAATTATTAGCACTGTCGGACTCCAAAAGTTTGCCTACAAGCTAATAATGTCAGGAGATATGCCTAAATACTGCTGTCTCCATTATACTGCACTATATATTTTCCCCTGTTGTCTGTGTGCTTAACTTCCTTCTCAAAGCTCACAAAAGTTTCACTATTACTAACTCAGATAGAAGGCATACTAAACGAACGACATGATGTTAGCCTCAGCACAAACTCACTAAGAAGTTCACAAATGCCGGGAGTGGTAGGGCTCACCTTTAATCCCAGCACTCAGGAGGCAGAGGCAGGCAGATCTCTGTGAGTTCAAGGCCAACCTGGTCTACAAAGTGAGTCCAGGACAGCCAGGGATACACAGAGAAAACCTGTCTTGGAAAAAAAAAAGTTCACAAGGAAGTAATTTTTTACTAGAATGAATATATTTATACAGTTTCCAACGATTCATTAAAAAAATCACTTGGAATTAAGAATTAATTATATATATATAATGTAATAAAATTCTTGATTAAAGAAAACAGCTCCTGCATTTCCAATATTGTCTCACATTAACACATCTAGGCTGTCAGAGTGAATGGCCTAGAATTCACCTAATATTCTTCAAAACAATATAGTTACTTCCATAAACCCACAAGAAGCTATTATGGATACAAATATCCGTAATAATTGAGGTGGATACAAATATCCAGGCACACACCTTTAATCCCAGCACTTGAGAGGCAGAGGTAGATGGACCTCTGCGACTTCGAGAGGTCTACAGAGTGAGTTTCAGGGCAGCCAGGGCTACATAGTGAGGCACTATCTCAAAAAAAAAGATAAATAAATAAAACAAAGTTTCTATCTCTTAGGTGTCTCATTAGCTACAAAGTGTTTTTCCTTTGGGGAAATCTCTGAAAATATATTTTTCCTTTTAAACAGGAATGAAATTTAAAGTATGAGGAACATCTGTTCTAAATGGGAAAAGAAATCTCAGGAATCCCAATGGCACACAGGTGATTTTAAGTAGTTCAGTCTGAGTTCAATCACAAACCTTCTACACAAATAGCCTCATTATCCAGAACACCCTTTTAAGATACCAGCAGTCAGAATGTGAAAGGTTTCATTCTTTGTTAGAGGCAAGAAGAATGGGAAGACTTCTTCCAGAATAGATGTGCATATTTTCTGAGATAGAAGCTGAGTGGGAACTGGTGGGGGCGGAAGATGATACAATGAAGTATACTCGGTGGAATTGTTCAAAGAATATCCTGGCTACTGTGGACAGAGAAAACTGGCTCGGGCAAGAGTTTATATCAAAGCTGAAAAGAAACGTGAGACCACCCTGAGGACATGAGGGCCAGTTGGGTCCCAAATCACCGGTAATGTGCCCATAACTAGTAACTGGTTAACCTACACTACACTACCAGACAATACCAAGGCAGACAGATTGAACCCTGTTCTTACGTTAAGCTGTTTTGTGTTATTTTTCAAAATAAAACAAAAGAGATGTGATGGAGGACATGTTTAAAATGATTTTTCCCGGTGCAAAGTCCAGAAGGATTCAAGGGGAGGAGAGAGGCAAAGAACAACAGGTTAGCGAGATAAGGCCCTGACTCAAGAGAGGACGGTTATAAACACTTTTTCTGGGGTTAGGTACCAAAAAAGAAAGAAAAAAAAGCGAATTCGTTGCTTAAAAAACCTCAAGGCAGCTGAAACATTTACAGGCTTTATAACCTCAGGCTACCCAACCCCACGACAGCGATTTTCTTGATTTAAAAAAAAAAAAAATGCTCGGCTGTCTCAGGCTGAATTCTTCCAGTTTTCCGGGCTGGTTACCAGCCAACCAACTCCATACAAAGGGCTCTAAGGCGAAATACCTGCCCGGGGACTCCACCGGCGTCCCCACGTCGCTGCTCTGCGACCTGGGGGACAGCCACTGGCTCTGAGAGGGCTCAGACAAAGACAGCGGAACCCGACTCACTGGAGAGTGTGCCATTTTGGGCCTGGCGCCCGGACCGACTCGGCCCCGAGAGCTGGGTGTCCCGCAGGCTACTCCCACCGCGGCGACCCGCGGAGCCCCGGCTCTGTGCCAGGGGGCTGGAGCCCCCGCGACCTCCGGTCTGCACCGCCCTGGCCTCCGTCGGGCCCGGACGGACCACACCAAGAGCTCCCGGGCCGCAGGGCCCGGACGACCCCCGACTGGCTCCCGCGCCCGCCCGGTCGGCCCGCGCCGCGCACAGGCCTCCCGCGCCGCCCGCCAGCTCACCCAGAAGATGAGGTTGAGGAAGACTAGCACGGTCTTGGAGGAGGTGATGCCGCACTGGCCCATGGTGCCGTCGGCCGGCGGAGGCCCGGCTGGGCGAGCGGAGCAGCGCTCACGGAGCGAGGAGGCAATGGCGGCGGCTCGGCTGAGAACTGCTGGGCCTGAGCCGCGTTCCCGCAGCCCCCCGCGCCTCCGCGCGACGCCCCAGCAAGCACCTCGCGGCTGCGTGCAGCCCGCCGCAGCCCCCCTAAGCCGTTCCCAAGCAACCAAGTCCCGCGTCTGCAGCCGCTGCAGCCAATCACTGCCGCGGAGGCCGAGGTGGCCTCGCCTCTTAAAGGAGCCGACGCCTCAGTGCCTTTCTTAACAGCCCCCCCCCCTCTGCCTCCCGGCCTCTGATCGCCCTTGAGGGCAGATTTCCTCTTTTTTTGGGAAATTTTAGTGGGACAAACAACGTTCCCCTTTTATTGGGTTACTTTTTACTAGACCAAATGATTCACAGACCACAGAACTCTGTCCTTTTAACTATTCTTCCCCTCAAAGGCCCACATCACATGGGGATTTTCGTGACCTCGTGATACTTAAGCAGCACTCCTAAAGTTGGGAAGAAAAGCAGTGGACGTCAATAGATGTCTACGAAGAATTTAGTATGCCAGAAGCTCTGCTAGTTCTGAGAAAAAATCATCGGAAAGGAGAAAACGCTGGCGCTTTGGCAAGGCAGAGATGGTTGGGCAAGGTAGTCACCCTTTCACTTCCATTCTGGGTAGTACATTTTGGACTGAGATTTGCAATTACAGATATATCTTCGTACATGGTGACCATTAGCGCTCTTCCTTTAATTTTGGATGAATCGTAGCAATTAATACTTTTTTTTTTTAAATGTGTTTGTGTTGTGTATGTGTTTGTTTGCACACACACCCACAAGCATTGCACAACACGGAGGTGAAGGTCAGAAGACAACTTTGGGAATCAGTTCTCTCCTACCATTTGAGTCCCAGGTCATCAGATTTGGTGGCAATGCTGCCACCTCCGCTGAGCCATCTCTGAAGGTCACAATTAATACGGAGTGCTTATTAGATTCTTTTAACTACTAGTTCATTATTGCCTCACCCCTCCCCCAGCTTCAGATGGCGAGTACCTTGATTTGTCAGACTGATTTTACTGGTAGGGTAAGACTTAGAAAGGATGCCAAGGGGGCTGGAGAGATGGCTCAGCAGTCAAGAGCACTGGCTGCTCTTCCAAAGCACCTGGGCTCAAACCCCAGCACCCACATGGCAGTTCACAGCTGTCTGTAATTGCAAAGCGTGGTGGCGCACGCCGGTCCCTAGGAGGGTGATCTCATGCAGAAGCCACCTCAGTACACTGCACTCTTCCTTGCTGGGCTCTTAACTCTACCTCTTCACCTGCCCTTAATCATCTCGTTATCTTGTGGACTCCCTGGTTCATTATCACTGGGGATTCATGGAAATATCCAATCCTATTCGCCTGCACCAAGCAATATCCATTTAGTCACCAAACATTCTCCAAACCAGTCTGCCCCTATTCTAGGTGACAGCAAGAAGACACATTCTGGTTTGTGTAGATGAGGGAGACTCCAAAGAGGCAGGCAGGTTGAGTCAGCCATAGAAGACTGTACCATGACGGGCGCTGTGGATTTCATTCTCTGAGAGCGACATAAACAACATCTACAGAAACTCCTGAGGTCCCAGTGACAAGCCTGGGATACCAAAGCTCACCAATATATTAACTTGGAAGCAATGGATGAGGAGTTATGAGCAGGAGAATGTGTGACCTTAAAGCAGCCACACCAAAGGCCTGCACCTAGCATGGATGGTGACTCCCCGAGGCTGAATAGATGGCTCCTCTAGTCCTTCCCTAAGGCCACATGAAATTAAGGCAGAATTGTGTACAACTGATTGGGAAGACTTGGTGGATGCTCAGGTGAGGGTCCCATAGCCCTCCCCACTCCTCATTCTTTGAAGGAGTGTCATCTGTCACAACCCAACTGCGATGATCTTCTGTACCTGGACACAGATGATCTGATGGAGACCGGGTGGGGTCAGAAGATAGTCCTGTACAACAGGAAGGTACACTTTGACGAGAGTGCTATGGGGAGGATCATATGAACTGAGGAACAAACCAAGTGATCTTTTGGAGAACAGCACAGAGATAGAATTGGCCAGTGCAAAGGCCCTGGGGCAAGAACACAGTCTCTGTAGAAAAAAAACCACCAGAGAGCCAATGGCGCTGGAGGTCAGTTCAGAGAAAGAAGTCAGCAAGGCCTTATCATCAAGCTGTGTACAGGGTTTGTTTTGTTTCATTTTGTTTGAGAAAGGGTCTCTCTATGGAGCCCTGGCTGTCTTGGACCCTATGTAGAGATGTCCTGAACTCACGAAGATCTACCTGCTTCTACTGTTGTTGGGTATTTTTTTTAAGATTTATTTATTTATATGTGCACTGGTGTTTTGCCTGCATGTGTGTCTGTGTGAGGGCACCAGGTCCCGTAGAACTGGAGTCACAGACAGTTGTGAGCTGCCATGTGGGTGCTGGGAATTGAACCCAGGTCCTCTGGGAGAGCAGCCAGTGCTCTCAACCCTGAGCCACCTCTTCAGCCCCCTCTTGCTGGGATTAAAAGCATGAGACACTACCCTTGGGTCCAAGCTGTGTATTAAGAAAAGATGCTGTAATCTCTGGGCAGGCCAGTGACATTGTCTGAAAATTTGGAACTACCATTTTTGCCGCCCCATGCATGTTCTAATTAAAGAAAAAATGTTTAAAGAAAAATTATGGGTCTCCAGTATACTTTGAAAGTCTATGTCCATGATACCCCAACCATCCAAAAACCAACTCCTCTCTGTTTTTCTCTTCCTATTTCTCCTCCTTGTTTCAACCAACTCTGTTGTGTTTTCTTGTCTTCATCCCACCCCTCCTATTTTCCAAGGAGGTCCCCGTCATTTCTCATTCTCACACCTGTACCTCCATCCTATATGCTTCTCTTCTTGTCTTCTTCTTGCCCTCTGCCCCAGTAGAATCACCTGGGCTACTCGACAACACTTCATTAGACTTTCCAAGGGTGGGTGTCAGGGAATCCCTCACAGTTTAGAGGCACCACACATGATTCTAATATACTGCTGGGTTGCAAAACTCTGTTCTAAGCCACTAAATATAGAGCAATATGTCCCATTTTAGAAACGAAAATCTCACTTAACACTTGATTCTGTCACGCTCCTCCCAAAGTTCCTGAAAGACTCATCCTGCACAGTGTTCCTGACTTCACTGGGTGTGAGGTCACTTGAGACTGTTCAGATGCAGAGCCTGATTCCAGTTGTACACGTCTAACAGCACCCAGGTGACAAGCAGACCACCCTCTGTAGAAAGTGGCTGTGCATCTGGCTTTGGTTCCATGCTTCCACTCACTGTTTTACTCACTACACTGTGACATTGCCACATAGTGCCGTGGAAAGTGCCCTTTCCGGAGTTACCAGTGATGTATTACTCTCCTGCGAGGCACCCGATTTGGCATGGAGTTCATTCTTACCAAAATAGATTGCCATTGTGGAAGCACTGGGTGGTAGAGGCTGGTAAGAAATGAGTAGGTCCTTTTAAGGCATTTCTTTTGAGTGTGTAATGGTGGGCCAGGAGGGAGTCCAGCACTTCCCAGATGCTGAATTTTGCTACCCTTACCCTTATTTTGAGACAGAGTCTCTCTAAGTTACTCAGACAAGTTTCGAACTCAAAGTCCTCTTGACTCAGCTTTCCCAGGGGCTGGGATGACAGAATTGTGCTCTCAGGCACAACTGTTGAGAGGGATAAATGCCTGTCTATTTGAAGTGAGTTTTTGTCTCAAAGAGGGGCTGCATGGCACACTTTGCTTCTGACAGTGCTAACTTGCTCTTCTGTTTCCTGCTGTGAGTTGAAAGAGCACAACAGACCAGTGGCTCTCAACTTGTGGGCCATGGCCCCTTCAAAGGGTTAGAAGACCTTTTCACAGGGTCTTTTATGTATAAGACTATATGCATATCTGATATTTACATTATGATTCATAACAGTAGCAAAATTACAGTTATGAAGTAGCAACAAAAATAATCTTATGGTTGGGGGTCACCACAACACGAGGCACTGTATTAAGGGGTCGCAGCATTAGGATGGTTGAGAACCATTGCAATAGATGAAGCTGGGTGTGAGACCATCTCACCCTGGTCTCTGCAGCGTCCTGAGCTGAGTGAAAACAAACTGCTTTTACTAGGTGTGGTGATGGACCAGCCCTTGTGAGGTAGAACAAGTGGATTTTTGTGAATTCAAGGCCATCATGGTCTATACAGTAAGTTTCTGGCCAGCCAGGGTTTCACAGTGACATGTTTCAAAAAAAAAAAGAAAAACAAACAGAGGAAAAATCCACTTGCTTTCCTGTATAAATTGCCCAGGATTAGATACCCTGTGCCAGCAACAAATGTCTTAAAAAGGACGGGTTCTGGTGGGGAGCACACACCCCACTCACCACAGAGCTCAGGTTCACAATGTTACCCTCTCATGTAACACCATGGCCTCTTTGTGTTCTGTTAGGGTAGGCATGGTGCTGATGCTGGTGGTGGTGACAGTGATGGTGTGCCTTGGGATTGCTGTGAATATGAAGCTAGTTTATGTGGCATTCCCGGTACACATGCGTCATGATCAGCAGCATTCATCCCCTTACAAGACCTGGCAGCACTGGGCTCCATTGACACCTGTTTTTGAAGCTCTCTCCTCCCTTAGCTCCTGTAAACACATCACTTCTCAGTTTTGCACTTGCTTCTTTTGACCTCTCTTAGTCACACCCCTTTCCTGAAGTCCAGGCTTAGGTCTTGGTTTTCTTTTTTTTTTTTTTTTTGGTTTTTCGAGACAGGGTTTCTCTGTGTAGCCCTGGCTGTCCTGGACTCACTTTGTAGACCAGGCTGGCCTCGAACTCGCAAAGATCCGCCTGCCTCTGCCTCCCAAGTACTGGGATTAAAGGCGTGCGCCACCACTGCCCGGCTGGTCTTGGTTTTCTTAACCCACCTCCCCTACAGAGCTCTGAATGTGGCTGTGACCAAGGTGAGGGCTCTCCTGAACTAGTATTGTCACACAGGGGCCCCTTCCTATCATTTCCTGTCACTGCAGCTAACTAGCCACTGCATTGCACTGGATTCATTGGCGTACTCATCATATGTGCCGGCTACCTAGGCTGCTGACCCAGGTGTTAGGGCTAGAGAGCCATGAGGTGGTTAGGCCTGGGCCATGCCTAGTCCTCCCCAACTTGTGCACAAACTGTTTGCCATGCAGAAAAGAGATTCCACCCTAATTATGTAATTATTGATTTCATTGAAATGGGGAACAGTGGGCAGGCTGCTGGATCCAGAACAGGGACAGTGTGAGGGAGTAACCTGGCCCCACACTCAGTACTTCTCAAACGGAGCCTTCTGCACCCCCGCAGATATTCACCCCAACCTGAACTGAGTGGGCATTTGTCAATTTTCTTATTGGCGTGTGGCTTATATGTTGCCGCAGTGAACTCCGTCTATCCTTGAATCCCCAGTGTGTGAGATAAAATTCCTTTCCTTAAAAGTGAGAGCCCCCAATTACAAAGGTGATGCTTGTAATGATTATTGGGTTTATTAGACCAACTGTAGAGTCCGCATTACATGAAGTCATGTGTATGAAATGCCTTTCGAGCTGCCCTACACTGGCACATCCTCCCTGTTCCCCAGAACCCTCACTGTGTGTTTGGGGAAGCCTAAGCAAAATTACCAGAATCCTAATGCCAGAACATGCAGAAGTTGGTGAGTCAGGTGATCCTGCCCACAAAGCTGACCTTGTGTGACAAAAAGACACAAGGGTAGGAAAAAAATGTTTTTTATGGCAATGTGGGCTTGGGAGATCCAGGCACAGCCTGGAGCCAGCTCCTGACACTCACCTAATCAACTTGTTGCTGTGATCAGACCTTGGCTATTCTCTCTCCAGCTAAATTTTCTTCAGTTTCCAATAGTCTGGAAGCTGCTGAGAGACCTAGTGTCCTTACCATAAACCCTATGCCCAAGGTAGCCAGAGTCTGATTGTTTATTTATAATCAAGAATCTTGACTGGCGTAATGATTGACACTGGAAAATTCCAAAAAGTAGAAGTAAAAAAAAAAAAAAAATCCACATTAAGAAAACGAAAGAACTACTAACACTTTCTCCTAGTCTTTTGCCTTTTACATAAATATTACTATAGTTATATAATTTATGAAAAATTTATGGTGACTAACGGCCTGCCCTCTAATTTTACTAAGTGGAAAATAGGTTGAGGGGCTATTTTTTTAAAAAAACATTTTATTTAGTGTGGGGTGGGGTGGGATGGGGTGGGGGGTGTTGGAGTCAGTGCTCTCTTTCCACCATGTGAGTCTTGGGAACTGAACCCTGATCAACCAGGCTTAGAAGCCACGTGCTTAACCAGTCGAGCCATCTATAAGACCCTGGGGCCCTTCTGACATTGCAGTACAATGTTGCAAAGTTCACTCTGAGGGCTAGACAATCCATTTTCTTTTCAATTTTTAAAAAATTTTATTTGCCATTATTTTATATGCATTGGTATCTTGCCTGCATGTATGTCTTTGTGAGAGTGTCAGATCTTGGGGTTACAGACAGTTGTGAGCTGCGGATCCCTCTGGAAAAACAGTTAGTCCCCTTAACTGCTAAGCCATGTCTCCAGCCCCCAGCAATTCATTTTAAGTGTTTTAAAACAGGTAATGTTTTACGAGTTTGCTCTGGGCTGCATTGATGGCTCTCCCCAGCCCCTCACTAGGCATACCTGGTAGCCAATTGCTGTCCACTATACACCAGCATCTACCCTGGGACCGGGTGGAGGGCTGAGCTAGAGTTCTAGGAGCTGGACTTCTAGGAGTCCTCAGTCCACTTCGCTGGAGTTTCCTTCTGAGGGTCGTGTTTGGGGCAGGTCACTTCCCAAGTTAGTAGTCCAGGCAGAGAAAGTTTTATACTCTAAACTGATTTTACATTTTTCCTAATTTAAGTAGCAGCAAATATTCATTACAGAAAATGTGAGGCTGGGCATGGTAGCGCACCCCTTTACTCCCAGCACTTGGGAGGCAGAGGCAGGCAGATCTCTGTGAGTTCAAGGCTAGCCTGGTCTACAAAGTGAGTCCAGGACAGCCAGAGATACACAGAGAGACCCTATCTAGAAAAACCAAAAAGAAAAAAAAAAAAAGAAAGAAAGAAAGAAAATTAGACAATTCAGAAAAAGCTCCAATCAGCGAGTACTGTTGTTAAAAACTTGGGATAGTTCCTAAAAATGATAGCTGAGAATACACTGATTGTTCCCAGTTTTTATGCATAGTTAACTGAGAAACAACCAATTTAGAAAAAAAAAAAACATGAAAGAGGTGTTAGGGGATGGGTGATATCTGCAATTTGCATAATGTATTATTCTTTGCCAATTAACAAGCCTTAATGGATTTGGGTTTAAGATGCAGAAAATCATTTCCCTTCTCTTGGCAGTGGAAATGTGTATTGTGCTGTCTGTCACTACCCTGCTGCTCATGGGCTGAACAGAAGGCTCTTTGTTCAGTTATTTTCCTAGTGCAGTATCCCAAGTTCTTGAAATTTTTGTCCATTATTGGCAAGTGCCAAGGCACAATAGGAGCTGTTAGTGTCTTTTGTGTCATCCAACGTGGTGTTGTGAAATGACTTGTGCGGCTGGAGAAACACTTTTCCAGGAACTGAGAGTGGCGCAGGGTGGCAGCAGCTGACAGGATGACTCAGTAAGAGTATGAGTCCACAATCAACCCGCTGAGATGTGACTCTGGGTTTTGGCTCCTCGGCAAACTGTGTCTGACTTTAGCTAAAGTCATGTTAAACTCCCTGGGCCTGGCTGGATTTGCTCATCTGCAAAAGGAGCGATATCATTTGCAAATGTCTTCTGCAGAATTAGGAGCAATGGTGACTAGGGAGATGACTCGGTGGGTAAAGGGCTCGGTGTGCAAAAAGACCTCAATTCCATCCCAGAACCCATCTGAAAAAGACAGGAGTGGCAGTTAAGTGCCTGGAAACCAGAACTGGGCTTCAGGAGACAGGAGACTTGCTGGCTGGCCAGTGTAGCTGGATTGGTGAGTTCCAGGTTCAGTGAGAGTCTCAAAAATTAATGTGGAGAGTGATTGAGGAACATGCCTCATGTTGACCTCTGGCCTCTGTATGTAAGAGTTGAGGGAGAGGCCATGGAGGGGTGCTGCTTACTGGCTTGCTTCTTGTGGCTTGCTCAGCCCACATTCTTCCAGCAGCCAGGAGCACCAGCCCAGGATGTCACAGCCAACAGTGAGCTGGGCCTATCCACATCAATCATAAATCAAGAAACTGCACCACAGGCGTACCCACAGGCCAATCTCCTTGTAGCGTTTTCTCAATTGACGTCCCCCTCTTTCCAAATGATTATAGCTTTATGCCAAATTTACATAAAACTAACCAGCACCCATGCGCATGCGCATGCACAGGCACACAAATTATTTCAAAATATATGGGGAGAGCCAGTCATGGTGCTGCATGCACATAATTCCAACTACCCACGGGGAATCAAAAGCCCCATGCCAGTCTGGGTGACTGAGCAAGAACCTATCTCAGAGAAATAACAGGACAAGAGATGCAGCTCACTGGGTGACCCGAGGTTTAACCTCCAGTATCCCCCAAAGAAAAGGAGTTACAGTGACAAGAATAATACCTGTTTCACAGAGAACCATTTGATTAAAGAGAACTAAATAGATAAAAGTTCTCAGCTCCAATAAGTAGGAGCCACCCACAACCTAGAATTCAACAGGGCCACTGAGCTTCTTTTTTTTTTTTTTAGGTTTTTCTGAGACAGGGTTTCTCTGTGTAACAGAACTCTGGCTGTCTGGGACTCACTCTGTAGACCAGGCTGGCCTGGTCTCTACCCAACCTGGCTTGAAGAGTATTTGTATCAGAATTTTTCACTTATTTTTTTTTTCAGCAAAAAATTTACTAAATTAAAATATACATTCAGGTCAGGCATGTGGGCACATACCTTTAATCTCAGCACTCGGGAGGCAGAGGTAGGCTGATCTCTGTGAGTTCGAGTCCAGCCTGGTCTACAAAATGAGTCTAGGACAGTCTAGGGCTGTTACAAAGAGAAACCCTGTCTCAAAAAAAAAAAAAAAAAAAACCAAAAACCTTTTTACTGATTCTTTGTGAATTTTACATCATGTACCCCAATCCCACTCACCTCCCCGTTCCTTTGTATCTGCCTTCCACCCTTGCACCCTCCCCACAAAAGAAAATAAAAAAATAAAAACAAACACTCCTCCTAACCATTTACATACAATCTTGCCTTAACTATAGGTGGCCTCAGTCTCCAGGAGAGGCTAGAGCCTTTAGGCAGGACAGGCTGGAGGAAGGGGTTCCATCTAGGGTTTCTGGGGGAGCTGTAATCCATGCTTTCCACTATGGCTGCTCTAAGGCCACCCATTGCTCTGGAAGTAAAGCCTAATAAACTCACTGGATCCCCAGGGAGAATCTTGGTGGGCTTAGCACTCTGTTTGTTACTGGAACTTCAGGAAGAGGGGCGGACATAGTTTTGGCCTCCTCCAGTAACGGAACTTCAGCAGCAGTCTCTCACTGAGCCCGTTCAGCAGAGGCGCTGATCAGCGAGCCCCAGAGCCCCTCTCCAGCTCTCCAGTGTACAGATCAAATGCACATGCCACTGCACCCCGCTCCTTACGTGGGTCCTGGGGATCCGAACTCAGGTCCTCACACTTGTGTGGTAAGCACTTTGCTGACTGATGAACTACCTCCCAGACTCAGCTTTTGACTCTCTAGAAATGAAAGTAGTGATGGGCCATATATATTGTCCTCTTCTGTGTTTAGCTTCTTTCGTGTTTTACTGTGTTCATGAGATTCATGTAGCAGCAGCACGTTTATTCTTGTGAATGTTCACATCCAGTTGTATGCTTACATCACACCGAATGCTACAGATGAGGAACTTTGAGATTGTGTCTGTTTTTTAGACTAATTGGAGTTGTGATGCTAAGAACATTCTGCATTCTCCAACCATGAACATGATATACTTTTCTAAAGTTAGGGCTTTTTAAATGTCTCTCAGTAATACAATGTATAAACTTACACATTTCCCATTAGACTTATTCCTAGGTACTATAGCTTTTTTGTTGTTACTATAATGGTCTCAGTTTTAGAATTTACTTTCAAATTGTATCTGTTAGTAAAATGCTGTTGCTTGTGTGTATAGACAGAATATCCAAAGCCATTTGTTAAATTTTACTGGTTTTAAAAGTTTTTATGTTGTTGTTAAATTTTCCTTCCTTTAAAAAAAAGCTTAAAAAGAAATAAAGTTGTCATTAGGCAATGCAATTATGTGCATAGAAAATAAAATAATAGGGCTGGAGAGACAGTTCAGTGGGTGAAGGCACCTGCTGCCGAGCAGGAGAACCTGAGTCGGATCCTCAGGACACATACGGTGCAAGGTGTCCACTAACCTACACATGTGCATATGCACATTTATTATCTGGAAGAGTTTCTATACGATGCTTCCTTTAAAGCATGGTGTGGTGGAACACGCCTTTAATCCCAGCACTTGGGAGGCAGATGGAGGCGGATCTCTGTAAGTCTGAAGGCAGTCTGGTCTACAAAGTGAGTCCAGGACAGCCAGAGATACACAGAGAAACCCTGTCTTGAAAAAAAAAAACCTAAAACAACAACAAAAAGAATGTTTCTTAACAAGTATAGGATTGTTCATACTTTTTTATTGTCTTTAGTGTCCAGTTTGATAACTTATATTTCTTTTTTTTTT
>CAJQZJ010031900.1:7399463-7433869 GCA_907164525.1 Lophiomys imhausi
TTTTTTTTTTTTAATGTATTAATTAGCCAGGCATGATGGTGCACGCCTTTAATCCCAGCACACAGGAGGCAGAGGCAGATGGATCTCTGTGAGTTCAAGGCCAGCCTGGTCTCCTAAGAGAGTCCAGGACAGCCAGGACTAACCAGAGAAACCTTGTCTCAAAAAATTAAAACCAACCAACCAAATAAAAAACTTTTTATTGATTATTTGTGAATTTCACATCATGTACCCCAATCTCATTTATCTCTCCATTCCTCTCTATCCACCCTCCACTCTTGCAACCCCACACCACACAAGGAAAACAAAAAATAAGATAAAATACAAAAACATCTTGCCATGGAAGCTGCAGTATGTCACAGTGTGTCACACAGTAATCCCTCTTGCCAGTTCTTCACTGGATTCCTTCTATTTATTCAGTCTTATTTTGACACACACCATTTTGCTCTGTAGATGGCATCCCCTATAAGCATAAATTATAAACTATATTTATCAATAATTCTAAACACCTACCACCCCACCAAACCTATGAACTTTAGAGGACACCGATCCTCTAGCACAGATCCTTGAGGGCAACTGGTCAGCGGTCTGTCTGTAGGAACACCGCATAGCAGTCGTTCAGTGGCCACTTGGCCATGGTGCCGGCTACTGTCTCATTTCAGCTTTGGCGGAAAGTCTCCTAAGTTAGTTGTGTCACGTGGCCTAGTCCTTGGCGTCTCTGCCTTGCCAGAGCCTCCTCTGTTCATCTGGGCCTTGTCACACCCTTATGGGACAGGCCACACTCCCACCTGTTTTCGAGGTCTCTTCACAGTCTGTGTATCACGGCCGGCCTCAGAGCCTTGTGCCTCATGCCTCGCTCACTCACTCGGTGGCTGCGAGCCCGTGGATGGATGGAACCTTAGGCTGCTCTGCCCCTGCTGCCGCGGCGCTGGTTGCCACGGCTGTCCTCAGTGTCAGATCCTGGTCTCACAAACGTTCTCTGAGCAGGTCCTATGCCACACCTCTTGTGCCAGCCTGAGCTTGCTTGTGGCAGATGTGGCCTTTTGCACCCTTTTCTCACCCTTCTTAAGCTGGCTCAGGGCAAGAGCCCCTTTCCAAGGCCTTCTCGTGGCTTCCGCCTCTCCTAGGCTGGTCTTGGTTTATACACCCAGGCACTTGACCACCAATTCTTACTGCCTCAGGGCTGAGGTGGCCTAGGGGCTGATTATCACATCTCTGCTTGAAGTCTGGTCTTTTCTGTCAGCACAGCCTCAGTGCCATCCCTTTGCACCTCTGTCTCTTGCACCCCATTTTTGGGCTCTGCAGCCATGCCCTTAAGTAGGGCTGTTCTTGTGGTCCCTGGCAAGTCTTGCAGTTTCTGGCAGTCCCTGGCCATGCCCTTCTGCAGGGTACTGTTCTCCATGTCTTGGAGCCATGGCTTTCCAACTGGGCTCCACCCAACTTGGCCTGCTCTCTTTCTGGTGTCTGTCAAAGTGTGTCAGTGTCCAGCAGCTGAACAGGGTTGAGAAGCAATGCCAACCCAAAAGCCCTCCTCCTGAGTTACACCTGTTGCCCAGGACCAGTGTTTTCCATAGGCACATGCTTGAAGCTGACTTCATAAACCCTTTTAAGAGTCTGCATTTCAGAAGCCCTTACATACTTATTACAACCCCCTTCTGTTCTCCTTACCTAGTCTCTGTAGCTCACATCAGTAGAGTGGACAGAAAGCTTCAAGCCCCAATATTCCTCCTCCCAGGCTTTCCCCAGCTCTCTGCAGTCCATGCTTTATTGGAGCGGCTCCACCTTGCTTTACAGGAAGGAAGTGACAGCACCATGCTCTTCCACTCACTCTCCTTTTGCCACTGGGTTTGCTACCTTGTTTAGTTTTAGAAAAGTAGGAAAAGCCAGGCAGCAATTTGAGAACGCTGCTCTGGCTGCCCCTGAAACAGTACATATGCAACCAAACTGCACAACTCTCTAGTTGTTAGATATGTAGGCCTGGGGCTGGCAGGGAAACCCCATGAGTTTCTGTCCTGTGTTACTGGGTCCCTTTGTTTCTGCGTTGTTGACACATGGGCAAATGACTGTCCCACTTTTCATATTCTGGTAATTGTCAGTTTGGGGTTTCAGAATCACTTCCATCGTTTTGTTTGTTTGCTTGCTTTTCCTCCCTTCCCCCGCCCCTTTTTTTTTAAAGACAGGATTTCATTATGTAACTCTGATTGGTTTGACCTCCCCTTGTAAACCAGGCTGGCTTCAAACTCACTGGATCCTTCTGCTTCTTCTTCCTGAGTGTTGGGATCAAATACGGCCACCACTATGCCTGGTAGTGGTGGAATCTGCTATCTTAATGACTTTCAAAAGTATAGAGCTTAATTATTAGCCGTGTTCTTCAGGCTGTGTGATAGATCTCAAAAATACTTGGGAAACTGAGAAAGGAAGATGGTAAAGGTTAAGGCCTGCCTGGGCTACAGAGTGACTAGGTCAAGATCAGTCTAGAAGCTTAGCTGTCTGCAGTGCCGGGCATGGTGGTGCACGCCTTTAATCCCAGCACTCGGGAGGCAGAGGCAGGTGGATCTCTGTGAGTTCAAAACCAGTCTGGTCTACAAAGTAAGTCTAGGACAGTCAATCATACACAGAGAAACCCTGTATCCAAAAAAAAAAAAACCCAAAAAATTTAACTTGAATTAATTAGTACAAAGTGAATACATGTCTCCAAACATAGCAAGATATCCCATTATCATGTAAAGTTTTTTGAGACAGGGCTTCTCTGTGTAGACCTGGCTGTCCTGGAACACATTCTGTAGACCAGGCTGGCCTCAAACTTGGAGATCCACCTGCCTCTGCTTCCCAAGTGTTAGTATTAAAGGTGTGCACCACTACTGCCCAGCATTCATGTATAATTTTTATGTATTAGCTAAAAAATAAGCTTGAGTGGGTGAGATGACTCAGTAGTCAAGCCTAATGTCTCAGGGATTGAACTCAGACATGCACATAGGCAAAACACCCACACACATTAAAAAAAGGGGAGGGGCTGGAGAGATGGCTTAGTGGTTAAGAACACTGGCTGCTCTTACAGAGGTCCTGAGTTCAATTCCCAGCAACCACATGGTGGCTCACAACCATCCACAATGTGATCTGATGCCTTCTTCTGGCTGCAGGTGTTCATGCAGATAAAGCACCTATGCATAAAATAAATAAATAAATCTTTTTTTAAAAGGGTGGGGGCAGAGTAAGGATATATATTTATTTATATCTGCATCAAATAATGCTGGAAAAATACACAAGGAATGAATGAAGGTGGTTATCTGCTGGGGTATCAGGGATGGGGGCAAGGAGCCATGGGGCAAGTGTGGTGTGAGAGTTTTTGTGTTGATATGTGAACCATATGAATGTTTTAAAATTATTCTATAGTATCTAAATTGCATAGTACAAAAAACCAACTCAAAGAACATGTTAATGCAAAGATGGGTTAGACACTAAACAGAGTTTAGTATCTGTTAGGGCTCAAGGGATGGAAGGACAGTGGCTCTCCTGGGTGCCCTGGGTTCTAGCTGTGCATCTGGTCCTCTGCCAGCAGACTCTGCCATCTGGCTCTGCTGCATTGACAGGTCTGGGTTTCTCTGCATTTGCTCAGGCTTGCACTGACTCCAGCCCTGGGGCCAGGGGCATAACTCATTCTCCTATCAGCAGGGCTGTGGTTAGGACAGTCTCACAGAAGAGGAATCAGTGAAGGATGGTTGTAATTGGCTTGCTTGGCTGGGCTATTGCAAGATGTGTTACTTAAAGTCAGGGTCTACTTTGCAAAGGGGACCCTAAGGCATGGAGGAGCAGACCGAAGATACCCAAGAAAGAGAGAAAGATGAGACCAAGTTGACTATAGGGTCAGGAGATTTCTCATCCTGCTGTGGGTCTAATCTTCTGTTCTCTGGGCTTTAGTTTCCTATCTGTGCAGCAAAGGTTTTGGGTAGTTGAAACTCTAGGTCCCTGCAGTCTCTGCACCAGCCAGCTTTCCATGGCAAGTGATGCTGACTCCATGCAGGGTTAGCATGTAAACTCATGTTTACCAGAGCCTTGCCAACTGTGCTGCGGGTGTGGGCAGTAACGGTGATGGCAAGGGCTACCACCTCTGTAAGACAGAGATGTAACCCTTCCCTACCCCTGTCAGGTTGACTATGGGACACATGGGGTTGTACAGTTCTGGGGGGGAGGCGACTGAGCTCCAGATTGGGACAGCAGGAAGCACTGTGCTCTGTCACTTGTCACTATGTGACAGTGACAAGGGTCTTTCCTCCCTGGGCTTAGGCTTTTTATTTGTGAAGTTTCCAAAATGATAGCATATATATGACAAGGTGTTGTGAGTGTGAAGGTGTTTGGGTGAAACTGTGGGAGACTATTCCTAATTGCTCCAATTCCCCAACCTTGTTCTTCTCAGCCAGACCTGACAAGGCTGTGCTGCTGATTAGACTGGACACAAATGCCCTTCAGTGTGCTTGAGGAGTCCTCACCATGTGTTCCCACAAACATGGTGAATCTGTAAAGCTTACAGACCTAAATGGTTTCAAGCATGATCAGTTAAGGCTCCTCCACTCTGACTGACTTCTATGCCCTATTCTACCCACACTGAATGGCCATGTGTATTTTGTAGTCTAGTGAATGGTAAGCTAAATTATAGATTACTTAAAAGAATGTTAAGTCATTTACAGTCATTTAAGTATTTCTGTGTGCATATGACATGTGTGTTTGCACACACATGTGTGTGGTAAGAGTTTTTGTTCCTTAAAAAACCCAGTTATGATATGAAAATGTTTTTGTTTGAATCCCAGTTGTGGGATATGGGGCTGCTTCTGTTAGTCCACAAGTGTTAACTATAATTGTCTCTAGTGCTCTATCAGAGGTGTGGTTTAGCTACCTGCAGAAAGTTTAATTCTGAGGACTCTGGAGAGGGGTATAAATGTCAGAGCCCCAAAAGGGAAAGGAGCACTCTGAAGAAAGAAGAGGTTGCTGCTGTCCCTGATGGTGCTTTTCCTGTACTGTTGCTGGTTTGTCCTGCTGCTGTGTTTGCTGGTTTCTGTTGCTGGATATCCTGGCTACTGAGACTGGTATTGCCCCTAAACAATCCAATGACTCTAATTAGCAGGAAGTAGTTAAAAGAGACCTACATCCCTTTCCCCTCTAATCTTCTTTCTCTCCAACCTAGGGTTAGGGGGTTGGAAGGGCGGTAGAGGATTAAGTATCATAATAAATTAATATAATATAACATATAATAAAACAAAAAATAAAGTCACATGCTACACATGTGCATTTGTGAATGAATGAGTGAGTGTGTATATGTGTGTATGTCTTAGTTAGGGTTTCTATTGCTGTGAAGAGACACAATGACCACAGCAACTCTTATAAAGGAAAGTATTTAATTGGGGCTGGCTTACAGTTCAGAGGTTCAGTTCATTATCATCATGGTGGGAAACATGGTGGCATATAGGCAGACATGGTGCTGGAGAAGGAGCTGGGAGTTCTACATCTTGATGCAAAGGCAGCAGGAAGTGAACTGGCTTGAGCTTCTGAGACCTCAAAGCCCAACCCCAGCAGTGGCACACTTCCTCCAACAAGGCCACACCTCCTAATTGCACCACTCGTTATGAGCCAAGCATTCCAACACACAAGTCTATGGGGCCATTCCTATTCAAACCACCACAGTGTACATGTTCGTGTGGAGGTTAGAAGACCACCCCAGGTGTTGGCCCTGGCCTATGATCTTGTTTGAGATAGGATTTGTTTTGTTTTGTTTTGTTCACCACCACTGTGTACGCCAGGCTAGCTGGCCCATGAGCTTCCAGAGATTCTCCTATCTCCTTGTCCCACCTTACTACAGAAATACTGGGACTGCTGCACCCAACTTTAGGTGGGCTCTTGGGATTTGAACTCAGGTCTTCAAACTTCTATAGCAAGTGCTTTACCCACTGAGCCATCGCCATTGCAGCCGTACAGTGAAACTGTTGCTGGCCATTCTGGATCTGGAATTGTTTCACGTACATCCCATCCACCAGTATCCACCATTCCAAAATGTGACGGTGCAGGCAGAGGCCACACTGAACTGTGCCTGTGCCAAGGCCCAGCACTGGCCGCAGGGAAGGAGGACATAGGCTTGGAAGGCACAAAGCCCAAGGCTAGTCTACGGGAAATTCTTCCACAGGACTGTCTTCTCATGAATGACCTGTCAAACAGGAACTCTCTCCTGTCAACAATAAATGCAGCAATGCAGTCTAAACAGTTATAAATGCATCGTACATTTTGGTTCTTTGTAATGGGATTCATGCACATGAAAATCTGTGTCCCAGTGTCTATAAGGCTAGATATTAGGGATCTCCTACAATCGGCAAGTGCTCTCGTGTATGTGACGTTGGATGCTTTATGCATCTCAATGTGTGGAGCCATTTCTTAGAGTCACTGATGCATCTTGTCTTGATGGGGTCTGGCAGTCTCAGATGCAATCACACACAAAGTTGCCATCAGCACAGCAAGACTGCTCAGAGAAAGATGTGCCCTAGTGGTGAGACTCCCACATGCACCTGTCAATAAGTACAGTGTGTGTAACATAAGAGGATTTTATTACACAATTATGCGGCTCATGGCAATGTAGTAGCAATTTAAGAATGTGACTGAACTGCCCTGGTTAATGAGTGCCATCAATTTAGGGTATTTAAGATTGGTCCTTTGCCAATGAAAACTTGAAACATCCTCAAGTCTTATAGTTCATTTATACAAGAAACTTAGTGAGATTTCACCCCAATTTGACAACAATCCTAAAAATGTTTACGACTTTACCAATTAGTCATGAAGCCAAAAGAACTTTTACTAAATGATCATCATTTATAAAATAACCAATGGCTAATCCAGCCAAACAGGCCTTGAATTCGCTTTCTATAGTTTCTCTATAGGAAACAGCAGTAGAAAAAGTTATTTCATATAATGAAGTGACCAAAAGTGCATAGCAAGAAACGAGAGGGCTGGTGTTATCATTATAAAAGTGTTGGGAGTGATGTGTGCCTGTAGTTCCAGTACTGGGAGGCCGAGGCAGGAAGATCATGAGTTCAAGGCCAACCTAGGCCATAGAGGAAGACTGTGTCTCGAAAAACCAAGGCTGAGGATGCAGCTCAGTAGTCTAGCACTAGGTCTGATCATCTGGCCAGGTGTGTTAGGCAATGAATCAAAGTACGCTGCTTTCCAGTTTGTGTCAGCAGCCCCTACTAGTAAGTTATTAGTTACAGTGTGTCAGAAACTTTTACTTGTAAGTCATCTGGATTTCTTTTCTGATTGGAAGTATTTGTGTCTGATTTTACATTGATACCTTTTTATGATTTTCTTTGAGGAAGGTTTCTAAATTGTATAAGCTCTAGAGCCTCATAAATCTTGGGTCTGTTGCTGAGACCATAAAAGACTCCTGTCTCTCTAGCTGTGTCCCGCTGCTTGCGCCTCCTGTGGAGGAGATTCTACACTCCTCACTAGCTAGCCAGAGAGCCAGCAAGGCTCACAGCCTGAGCCATCTCTAAGCACAGTGGTGGCAGCCTCCTCCAGAGGGAAGGGGTCTGCCTGGGAGCCCCCTGACCCCTGATCCCTGACCCCAGCACTTCCAAGGCAGGAAGGTCTGGTGTTCAAGCGCTGCCTCCCCCCTGCGCATTAATAATGGGGTTAATTTTTGTTTTTGTTTTTGTTTTTTTTCAGTTCAGAGTAAGCCTGAAAACAGGGAAACAGGTTCGTGTCTGGCCACCCCAGTCAGTTCTTCAATGTTTCCAGTTTTCCTGTTGAGTTTCTGGAAATTTCTAGGAAGACAGGCATGTTGTCCACAAATCATCATGTGATCTGATTGTTTTCAGTGTTTCTACTTCCTTTCCAGCCAGTGGCTTTGTTAGTGAATAGCAGCACCAACTCCATTTACTCTAACATTGGAAGGTGGCTGAGAACTGAGCAGTCAAAACCACATTCTGTGCCTTCCCTCAGGTCAGCCTGTGACCATACTTGGGGGCCAGGAGAGAAGCTGTGGTCTAACAAGATAAACTATCTCCATGTCTTTCCTTAGCTGCTCTGGGCCACTTCCAGGGGTTCAATATTTTGCTAACAACATATACAAAGTAAAAAAAAAAAAAACCTAGAGAAACTCATTAAAATATGAAAATATGGATGTAGCACAGTAGAGGAAAAATATAGACAGAATACAGCTGTCTTGGCTGAGCCAAGTCCATGTTCATTCACTCAGCTTTAGTCCTACTCAGTGCACGGACCCGGACATCCCGTAATCTTCTTGCTGTATCTTTTTTTCATTCCATATTGGCCATTGCACACTGATGTTCAAGTCCAAATCAATCAAGATGGACCAGGACTAGTGGGGCTAGCAAGCAGGGCAGAGGCCTCTGTTGTGCGACTTCTTCGTTGCCGTCTAAAAGTGTAGCTCAGTGCCATCCTGTAGTGTTTTCTGCACAGGAGACGTGCCTGAGTTCACCCTGCTCGATGTGGTGGTAGTTGGGAGCCAGCACACGTGGGTCACTGACTGCTTGACATGTGGCTAATGTAACTAAGGAAGCACACTTGTAACTTCACCTAGTTTTAATTACTTTTAAAATAAAAATAGCCACAGGTGGCTTGTGGCTACCAAATTGGGTAGTTCAAGCTTAAATTCTTCTATACAATGCCAGCCTCTCCTCCCCTTGACCTGCTCATCAGCAACGTGAATGGCACATAGCTGCCAGTTGGCAAACTAAATTCTGTTCAGCACAGCTGATGAGCATCCCCATTTTGAAGCTTTGTTCTCTTGGCCAACCTCTAACCAGAAGATGTTGAGTTGGGAAACAACACTCTGAAGAAAACTGGGTCAGACAAGATGGCTCAGTGGGTAAAAGTGCTCACAGCCATGCTGGATAACCCGAGTTTTATCTCTGGGACCCTCATGGTGGAAGGAGAGACCTGGTCCTTGTAGTTTGTCTTCTGATTAATGCCCTCCATAACAAATAAGTAAATAAAAAAAAGCACATTGAGAATTGATAGATTGGATAGAGAAGCGATGGGCCATAAGTGTGTCCAGCAGCAGAGACCTTGCCTAGTATGTACAAGGTCCTGGGTGTGAGCCCCAGCCCTTGGTGGGCTAAGAGTCTTACTCCCATATCCACACCTTGCTGCAGGGTTGAATTCATACACCACATCCCAGAGGACCGTGTCCCAAGTTCATGAGATGTTGTCTACTAGGGTGCTACATGCAGTTATTCATCAGGCCATTCTACCCTGTGCAGATGTTAGGACAGCAAGCCCTAGAGCCATCATTGGCCCTCTTCTGGGACTGTGAATTGAGTTCTTGGGGGCAGAACAGTGCTGTGTGGGTTGCTAAGATGGTGTGAGGTAGTGCTAAGAGAAGCCTGATGGGGGAGGACTTCATATTCTACTCCAGTGTGTTTGTCTTAGGGAAGATAAATCCCTGGTGCAGAAAAGAATTCTGCGTAACCAACTTCTATCACATAGCAGGCTGGTCCTGCATGGTAGCATGACTTCAGATGTGCAGAAGTGGATCACGACTGAAAGTGAGGACCTCACTGGTGGGAGTGGCTGCTTCAGCTCTAGAGACACTGGCAAGTCCATCCTTGGATAGGTGGTCTCTGTCCCTACCTTTTGCTCTCTACAGACAATGATCTATGCTAGCTATGGCACCACTTTCAAATGAATGTGCCTATTATGCATACAGTAAGCAAATAAAAGAAGAAATAGTAAGAGGCAGTAGATAGAAAAGGCTAGTAGGTAGTGTGGTGGTGTGAATAAGAATGGCTCCTATGGGCTCATATATTTGAATGCTTAGTCATCAGGGAGTGAGTGGCACTATTTGAAAGGAGTAACAGGATTATGAGGTGTGGCCTTGTTGGAGGAAGTGTGGCCTTTTTGGAGGAAATGTGTCACTGAGAGTAAGGTTTGAAGTTTCAAAAGCCCATGGCAAGCCCAGAGTCTCTCTCTCTCTCTCTGTCTCTCTCTCTCTCTCTCTCTCTCTCTCTCACTTTCTCTCTGCTTATGGATCAAGATGTAGCTCTCAGCTCTTTCTCCAGTACACCATGCCTGCCTCCATGTTACCTGATTGATGATAATGGTCTACACCTCTGAAACTGTAAGTAAGTCCCAATTAAATGCTTTCTTTTATAAGAGTTCATGGCGTCTCTTCACAGCAATAGAACAGGGGCTAAGACAAGTAGCAAACTCATCAAATCAGGCATTTACAACCTTAAGCAGAGATGATTGGAGTGGCCTGGCTGAGAGGGCAATCAGAAGTAGCATCAAATAAGGTACTTACAGCATCCAGCAGAGACCAAGGGAGGAAGCAGGCATTCTGGAGTTTCCAACTAAGAGTCTCTCCATCTGCCGGGCTGGTAGTGCAAAACTTTAATCTCAGCACTTGGGAGGCAGAGGAAGGCCACTCTCTGAATTTGAAGCCAACCTGGTCTACAGCAAGTTTCAGGACAGCCATGGCTACACAGAGAAACCCTGTCTCAAAACACACACACACACACACACACACACACACACACACAGAGTGAGAGAGAGAGAGAGAGAGAGAGAGACTGGGGGGATGGCTCAGGGTTTAGAGCACTTGTTCTTGCAGAAGACCCTGGGCTGATTCCTCGCACCCACATGATAGTTAACAACCACCCTAACTGCAGTTCCAGGTGATCTGTTGCCCTCTTCTGAGGTCCATCTGCATCAAGAACACATATTGTGCACATATGTACATCTAGGCAAAACATTCATACATATAAAGTTAAATAAATTAGAAAATTTTAATCGTAGCTAGGCGTGGTGGCACACACCTTTAATCCCAGCACTGGGGAGGCAGAAATAGATCTATCTCTATGAGTTCAAGGCCAGTCTGGTCTACAAAGCAAGTTCCAGGATAGCCAGGGGTATCACACAGAGAAACCTTGTCTTGAAAAACCAGTAAATGAATGACTGAGTGAATGAATGTGTTGGGCCTAAGTGCCTGAATCAGCCAGATTGGGGCCTGTAGTGCCCACCCAAGCCAGACTCGATTTTGGAGACCCGTCTCAAAAATGCGGAAGTCCAGACCCTTCTGCACTGTATCATTCTGGCATTAGCCCGGCCTGACTGCAGCCATGCTCATTTAGTTTATTGGCCCTCTCTGTACCTTACCTCTTACACCACTGCCTACGTAACCTCACACCACACTGTTACCCTGCCCCCCTCTCTCCTACCCTATAAAAGAGACTCCCTGTAACAATAAAAAGCGATATCCTGCCTTGATGCGTCTCCCACTCAGTGTGTTCTCCCCAGAGGGTGATAGCGGGTCTGATAGCGGGTCATCTTGTTTAGCCCTGGAGTGAGGGCCGGCTGGTCCAGCCCTTCGCTCCATGGCCCAAACGTGCTGGGGGGAGCGACCCTGGCATGAATGAATGAATGAATAAATACACTCATAAATAAAATTCCAATCAGGGTCTGCAGAGGCAGTGAGACTTGATGCTCTGCTCACCCCAGGGCGCAGCTCTGGCTGCTCTACTTGCCCTGTTGCTATTTTGAGCTGCTTTCTTATTGTCTGGATTCAGTGTAGCTTATGTTTTAGTTTCACTCTCCAAAATAATTAATAAATTAATAATAAAGTAAATTCCATAGCCTACTAATTCCATGAGATGTTACACAGATGTGTGTGCATACAAATATATAAAACAAAACAAAACAAAAAACAACCCCCCCCAAAAAAACAACCCAAACTTACCAAACAAACTAAAAAAACCCAGTGGTTCGCTGGGTGTGCTGGCACATACCATTAATCCCAGCACTTGGGAGGTAGAGGCAGGAGGATCTCTGTGAGTTCGAGGCCAGCCTGGTCTACAAAGCGAGTTCCAGGACGGACAGAGCTGTTACACAGAGAAACTCTGTCTCAATAAACCAAAAACAAAAAAATACCCCCAAAACCAAAAGTACAGTGGCTCAGTAATTTTGTGATATGATGAGTTAAACCAATTGAAGTAATTGATATAATATAGAAATAACAGTAAATGGGGCTGGAGAGGTGTCTCAGAGGTTAAGAGCACTGGCTGTTCTTCCCAGGGTCCTGAGTTCAATTCCCAGCAACCACATGGTGGCTCACAGCCATCTACATTGAGATCTGCCTGGGCATATATATAGAACAAATACTGTATACATAATAAATAAATAAATAAATAAATGCTTAAAAAAAAAGAAATAACAGTAAATGATAGCAAGGATGTAGAATAAGAAAGTGCTGAGATGAACGTAAACACACACACACAGAGGACAACAGCATGTGCACACCTGAAAATCCCGGTCTAAGTCTATCTTCTCAGGACTGAAGCATGTTCATGACAAGTGCACACATGTTCATAGCCATCTTGTTCAAAATAAAACCTGGGAAAACTCAGGCATTTACCAGAAGCAAAATAAACCAATGGCGTGATTCTATTTTTACAATTATTCTTACAATAATGTAAGTAATGAACTACTAACATACAGAAAAAAGAATGCACTTTCCAAATATCATGTTTGAGTGAAAAGGGCCAGACCTGAAAGAATGCATATTCGCAGAATCCATTAGCTTCAGCCAGCAGCTTTAGGACAGGCAGGAGAGAGCTGTTGTTTCTGCAGGGCTGGGTAGAGGGCGGGGATGGTGAGGGGAGCCAGGCAAGAGTGCTGGGGTGAGTGTTCCTCATCTAGATGCAAGAGTTAGAAGGCATTACTTTTCATCAAAACTCATTAAACCGAACACTTGAGATGTGCAAGTGCACCAAGTGTAAATTGTACAACAGAAGTTAACGCAAGACTCCCAACAGCTGGCGGCGGCGGCGGACAAGCTTCCTAGGGCTTTGTTTTATGCTTATCAGCAATGTTTCCCAGCTTATTCTGAGCCTTGTTGGCAGGGTATGAGCAGGGTGAACCCTTCTCAGGCACAAACTGGGACCAGTGCCTCTAGAAGATTGCTGCGGGTCACGGAGTACTGTGTGATCCCACAGACTTGGGGTAAGGGTGGCCTGTCCTGACTGCTGCTCATCACCCACTACCAGCACCTGCAAATGGGGTTTCAGAGTGTCTGTACAGGGCTGGGGCTGCGATGGTCAATATTAGGGGAAGTTTCTGCCATCACAGGTTGAAGCCTTCCTTTCCTTCCCTTTGTCAGGTTATGGGGTCCTGTGCAGACTGCCCAGACCCCTCACTGTCTCACACAGCTGTGCCTGCTGCCACTGAGCAGCTGGACATGGCCCTACTGGGGGATATGGTGGCCAGAACTGCTGGGTGGATCTTAGGCTGTGCAGTACCAATGGATTCTCGTTTTCTCTTTGAAACCTGCCGCAGAACAGCTGTTCTCTCAGTGACTTCCTCTTGTTCCAACACTGCTACAGAAAGGGATGTTCATATTTTTCTCTTTTGTCTGTTAATGCAACTGGTACATGGCAGGCACTTTATGAATGAGCCAGGGTGGGTGCAGGAATGAAAGATGTTTGAGTGTGTGTGTGTGTGTGTGTGTGTGCGCGCGCGCGCGCGCGCGCGCGTGCACATGTGAATGCCTGCACAGTCTGAGGCTGGGCAATGGGGCCCTTCCTGGATGAGGTGTTTATGGGCAGCTAGGCAGGCAGTTGACAGTCACCCCATGAAGGTCCTCGCAGCACACAGGAGTGACATTGCTGTATGGTGGGGCTGACAGATGCTCTATAGGAGATTAGGAAATAAGTCTGCAATGTCCCCTGGGCCCTGATAACATCAACGGTTAAGAGGCCTGTCTGATTTCATTACAAATCTCCGGTTCCCAGTGCTGTGAGCTCAGCCTCCAGACTCCCAGGTGTGGGAGGACAGCAGGCCATGGCAAGGGCATTTTGCCTTTAATTGTGGCCATTAATCTGACTCCAACAGCTGGTCTGTCCTGCAGGATAAGGGGAGGGTGACTGGCTCCTGCTTCTTGCCCGTCTTGTTTTGGGACCATGTGTGGCATCTTGTCTAGAGCTAGCCGTTGCTATCGTGTCCCTGTTGGAAGGGCAGGTATACCACGTGAGGGGTAGGGCATAGTGAGGTGAGATCTAAGGCAGAACCAGAGAGACAGCGGGCTAGTGACGAAATGACGAGGGGCCAGATTGCCTGTTGCACATGTGGGCCACAGGGAGGGCACATCTCTATTAATCACAGCCCTCCACTCTGGCAGGTTTGGGCATAGTCCATGGTGAGGACCTGCCTTAAAGCTCTTTAGCCTCAGCCAGGAACTCAGGGACAGAGTGGGAGCAGATGATCTGGTCAGAGGAGGGGTGAGCTAGATGGGGCCAAAGAGGTGGTAGCTAGATACAGGCCATGGAGGATTTATAGGTCTCTTGTAGAGGAAGGTGTGGGTCCCTGAAGACCCCATAATGGCCCTTGGAGGAGCTGATGATGATATCTCTGGATAGGAGCGGCTTCACGGAGCTGACCTGAAGAAGAGGTGCTTCCCTGGCATGAGACCTGGCTGCAGGAAGTTCTGGAGAGCCGTCCTGGCTACTGCAGGTCTTACTACAACAGCAACCAGTGCAGGGGATGCAAAACAGGCAGGTGCCCAGGAACTTGTCCAAGAGGAAGATCCACCTTCTCTCTCCTCGGGTTCCCTGGGATTCCTGACCAGGGACTGGTGACTACCATCTACGTATGTCCAGAATCTGACCCTGTTTTCTCATCTCCTTGGGAACGAGCTGAGGGCGAGGGGCTGGACTCCCCTCTGTCTCTGTAGCCAGAGGGATCTTTCCTTTAGTGCAAATCTGATCCTGTCTTGCCTCTGCAGAGCCTCCTGCAGTTCAGATACATTTGCCAGAATATACTACTGCCTCTGTGGGGAATGTTTTCCTCATTTTGCCCACATGGGGGAACTTGTGTTTCTCCTTCAAAACCCAGCATGACACATCACCTCTCAGTTTTTTCAGGCTGCTCTTCCTCTCTATAATTTGAAAGTACCTTACCTGGCCTCTCATGCTGTCTTCTTTCTCATGTGGATTCCTCTGTTGTCAACAGTTAACCTGACCATCACTGTCATTTTTTGCAACTTTCTTGAGGCTCAGCCTCGGATCTGCCTGTACCCTCATACCTAGTCCATGATCAGGCTCTTGTCATCCTTGGTTAACTTAATCTGAATCTGTTCCTACTCAAAGATGCTGGGGAATGCAGGTGTCATTGTGCCAGGACCTTTCTATGTGGCCTTGGGTGTGTTCCTTTCCTGTCTTGAGCTACGGTTTCCACAACTCTACAGTGAGGAAGCTCCCAATGTCCCTGATATGAGTTCCGGTCACTAACTGGGATCAGCTTGTCTAAGACTCTCAGCTGCCTCTCAGGTCAGCAGAGCCCGTGTACCCACAGGAGCCGGCAGCTTCACCCCCAACTGTGACCAGTACTCTTGGAAGGTTGTGTGCACAACTGAAGGCCTCTTCCTTTTCCTAAGATTTCACTGAGCCACATTGGGAGACCTGGGTCATGCTTTGATGATGTCAACCATGCCTTTGGCTCTGAGTAAAGCAGTTGTTACATTTGATGTAATAAATAATTATGCTGGGCATGGTGACCATTATTAATTCCACCATTAATTCTAGCTCTTGGGAAGTAGAGGCAGAAGGATCTCTGTGAGTTCAAACCACAGACTCTTTTAATTAAACCAGAGAGAAGCCAGCCAGGTCTGAGGACACCCAGCCCACTCAATTAATTAGCATTTATTACAATCAGAAAACAATCTAATTCAATTAAAATGTTTCCACAAAAGTAGTTTAATGACTTCCCCTGAGACAGAGCACATTCAACCATGGAGTTTATTATGCCGGACAGTGTCACAAGAGGGCTGAAATGCTGCCTTTATGTGGGTAGCACTCACTAAGGCAGGGCCAGGAAGTCAGCAGGTGGGTGAGGGTCCTGGCTGAGCCCTTTTCATGGAGGTGTTTGGGAGAATGCTTCTGGAGTCAATGACCCTCTACCAACCAAAAAAAAAAAAAAAAGCCTTTACCCTTATTGAATCCTCTACC
This sequence comes from Lophiomys imhausi, assembly GCA_907164525.1. Lineage (NCBI taxonomy): Eukaryota > Metazoa > Chordata > Mammalia > Rodentia > Muridae > Lophiomys > Lophiomys imhausi. The sequence goes on from CAJQZJ010031900.1 coordinate 7,415,456, forward strand.
TGAGCCCCTCCTCTTTCACCTCCTCGTTATTCCTGATACCCTCAGGGAAGAGAAAGAGACCAGCCTGGGTCCCTCTCCCTCTCTGATGTGCTATGTCACCTTGAGCAGGAGGGACTGTTAACAGGGATTTTCCAAACTTGGCAAGTTTAAGAAACTGCCATTCAAAAGCCACAAGCAGTTCTCCAACTCCCATGAGGTAGAGATTGGAGTTCACACTGCCTTTGCTTCAGAAAGCCCTCCTTGGTTATAAATCAGAAAGCAAAACCCACTTGGTTCGTCTTTTCTTACATATGTGAACACTTACTGTTGCCAAACACTAAACACTGCTGGACTGTGTTCCTTCATCTTTATGCAGCCCTATGAGATAGGAATTTCCATTCAAGCAAGGATTAGAGGGTGCCTGGGGTCACAGGGTTAGGGGAGTTGGACTCCAGGTCCAATTCTGGGCAGCCAACAGGTGTCCTTGGAAGCTCATCTTCCACCATGAGAAAGCTCACAGTAAGTGGGAACCTTCAAAGATAGGTGTCTGCAGTCACACTGGGCTGATGTGGCCAAAGGGGCAGGACATTAGTGGATAGTTATTCCTGAGCAAAGAGACCTAGAAGGTCAGCCCTATTCTCCCAGCTGTCTAGAAGAGCTGGTATTTGACTGGAAACGCTACTCAAATGTTGTTAAGGTATGCCATTCTAACACCACCTTAGTTTTTCATTTCTCTCATTTCCAGGAAAGGTTAAGCTGTTCAATTTTCCTGACTTGTCTTTATGCTCATAATAATTTACACGAGCTCTTTATAACTCAGGAGTTTAACCTATGTATGACTGTTGCATTTGTTCAAATAGCTTTCCTGGTTATTTCCTTTTCAATTTGCTTTCTAATGTTTTCAGTGGGCAGAGGTTTATCATCTTCAGTCAAATCTATTGCTTTTTGCCTTTCAGATACCTCTCATTGCCTTTCAGCTTAGAAAAATCCTTTTTTGACACAAGATAAAACATATCGAGTTAGCCTTCTTTATAGTTCTTAGGGACCCTTTCCCTCTTTTCTTTCCTCAGTGGTGTGCAATTCTGTTTGATCTGTTTGGGTTTTTATTGGGTCTATAGTATGCAGAATACTTATGTTCTGAACAGCCACACACTTGTGAGCAGCATACTGGAGATGTTCTTTCCTATATTTCTCTTTGGTTAACCTTTCACTCTAGGTTACCTATTCTGTTATGTTGATCTGCCTGTCCTTGTACCTGCATGTGCTGGCTAGGTTTTTTAAAAATTATTATTATTAATTATGTTTATTTATTACTTCAAGTTACATCTCTATCACAGGCCCCTCTTTCCATCCTTTTCAGTCTCACCCTCCCACCCTCCTGGCTAGTTTTATGTCAACTTGACAGAGTCATCTGAGAGGGGGGAGCCTCAATTAAGAAAATGCTTCCAAAATATTGGGCTACAGGCAGGTTTGCAGGGCATTTTTTAAATTAAAGTTTGATATAGGAGGGCCCAGCTCATTGTGGGTGGTGCCATTCCTGGGCTGGCAGTCCTGGGTTCTATAAAAAAGCAGGCTGAGCAAGCCATGAGGAGTAAGCCAGTAAACAGCACTCCTCCATGGCCTCTACATCAGCTCCTGCCTCCAGGTTCCTGCCTTGAGTTCCTGCCTTCATTGCTTTCAATAATGAACTGTTATATGGAACTGTGAGTATAATAGACCCTTCTCTCTCTCCACCTTACTTTTGGTCCTGGTGTTTCACCACAGCAATAGTAACCTTAACTAAGACACTGTCCCATAGGGTTTTATCCATCAAACCATTTCAAAGCTTCTTGAGTCTTCTAACTTTGACACAATTTCTATGAATCTTCTACTCATTCTTCCAAGAGATTTAGAGAACAGTTTTGTAATTTCTTCTCCTAGCAAAAACCAAACCAAAACAAACAAAAAACCAATATTCTAAATCAATATTTCATTAAGATATTTGAGAAGACAATCTGATAGTTCATCTCTGTAATTCTCATGTTTCAGCTCTCAGAAGTTTCCTGGTTTCTCATATTTTATTTCTTCATGTGAAACTTTTGAATTTCATTTTTTCAATGATTCTAGGAATCAAATGCAAGGCCTTGAACATGCTAGGTAAGCACTGTTCTCTTTAGCTATTCTTCCAGCTCCTCATAGCTAACTGTTCAGTCATCAATCAGTTTGTGACTGGATACCCAGAATAGAAATGTTAATAAAATTCCTATGTGTTATACATATTACTATTCATAGTGAGAAAGCTGCCTTTCAAGAAGCCTGACATACTGTCAGCAAGCAAAGCACTGTGCAAGTCCTGGCCATGAAAATATTACTGTTTTGTTAAGTGGTTCGAACCCTACAAGACGGTGTGTGTGTGTGTGTGTGTGTATGTGTTATATTTAGGCAAACTCAGAGCTACAGGATGATAGTTTTACAGTCTTAACTGATGTCCATGCAGGAAATGGAGAAGCTGGGAGGGGCAGATTACCCCACCACTGCAGGAAAAAAAAAGGAAAAAGAACAACTGACCACCAGTTTCTTTCCTCTTAGTTGTTGCTTGTGTCTAGAAGTCTGGGGGCCCCTGTCGGGGAGAGTCAAAGCAAACAGAGCCGGGCGGTGGTGGCGCACGCCTTTAATCCCAGCACTTGGGAGGCAGAGACAGGCGGATCTTTGTGAGTTCGAGGCCAGCCTGGTCTACAAAGCGAGTCCAGGACAGCCAGAGATATTCAGAGAAACCCTGTCTCGAAAAACCAAAAAAAAAAAAAAAAAAAGCAAACAGATACCTGCTAGATTGATGGTTTGGGTTTATTTGTTGACAAACGGCACCTCTCTCCTGTGGAGTAGGGGTGCAAAGGCCAGTGTACTCCATAGCTGTGTACCACACTGATGTCTGGTGGCTGGCCTGAAGTTTAGTTGGCCCTCTGGATCCACTTCTTCCTTCCCTCTCCACTATGCCAAGAATCCTTGGTTGCCAGTCTGTCACTGGTGGAGCCAGTGCCTATCCACTGGAGCAAAAACCAGGCTATAAGATGAAGGCCGACACTCAATCTTTGAGTTGGAGTGGGATTCTTTTGCTCAGGACATGATGTCAACAGGCAGAAAATCAAAAACAAGCAAGAAGTCTCCTTTAAGCCTCTACAATGCCCCCAGGGCACTTTCCCTTGTTCTTGGGCTAGTTTTTACTGTTCTGGTGTGGGAGTTCAAATCACCACTTTAACAGTAAAAAAGGGCATTTTCCTCATCTGAAAAACAATGGAACCATAATATGGGTGGTTGAATAAAAGTGAGATCAAATGTGTGCACATCAATTTAGTAGGTGTGTATGTGTGTGTGTGTATTGGAAGTACTGGCATGAAACTGTTAATCCTGGGCTGCAGCTCAGGGCCCTCTGGAACAGTATACAGAGATTCTTGGAAGTGCTACTTGTCTCGTCTTCGGGAGCCCAAAGAGCAAGAAGGGTCTGTGGGAGAAGCCAAGCTCAGACCCTCCTGCTATGGGAGGAAAGGTGCCCATAGCCAGACTCTGTGGTATCTGCTGGACCAGGCAGGTAAGACTGGGAAGAGGTGATCGCCTATGGTTGCTGGAGCCAGAATGTATCGAGATGGGGAGGTGGTTCTCTAAAAGAAGGAGAATTAGTTCTCTAGAGGTTCATAGATGCTTTGCTTATAGATTTCCCAGAGGCTCCTTGGTGTTGCTTGTATTTTTAAAAACCGAATTTAATTTTTATTGTGTTATAATTATGTAACCCTGAAGCTTTTAATATTTTAAAGTTATGTGTTACATGTGTCTGTGTGTGGGTGCTGGGAATTGAACTCTGGTCCTCTGTAAGAACAATATTAACAGTATTTTTTTTTTTTTTTGGTTTTTCGAGACAAGGTTTCTCTGTGTAGCCCTGGCTGTCCTGGACTCACTTTGTAGACCAGGCTGGCCTTGAACTCGCAAAGATCCGCCTGCCTCTGCCTCCCAAGTGCTGGGATTAAAGGCGTGCGCCACCACTGCCCGGTCAATATCAACAGTATTAACTGGAGAACATTCTTAACCGCTGAGCCATCTTTTCATTCCCAATCCCCTGGGTTAAGCTGAGACTTATGACTACTACACTTTCCAGCAGCTTTCATATACCTTCCAGAGGACAAATGAGCCACTGGCCTATTGGACTGTGTGTCCACATAGCAGATGGCTATCTGGTACCCCATCATGCCCAGACAACCCATTTCCTCTTAAAGAGTTTTGCACATTTGAGTTGGAGCTTAGCAACTAGGCTCTCCCCAGGCCCCTCCCAGTGTGAAATCCAATTTTTAAGTTTTAGCTGTAATTGCCTTGAGCTGCCTTTAGTGACAACTTGTGATCTGCCAACCGCTGCTCCTGGCTCCTAAGGTGCTAATGAAGCTCCTTCCCTCAGGAGTGTAGGCTCACTTAGAAGGAAGCCTTGAGGCTGGGCTGGAGAGAGCGGGCAGCGGAGTGGAGGGTGCACATGTAGAATCCGCAGAGCTGCAGGGACCTGTGTATTCCACGTAGCAAGTGTTGAAAAGGGACTGTGCAGGAAAGCTGATGGCAAGGGTTAAAGGGCTCATCCCCTCCAGCCAACCTCTGCCTCCCTGGATTCAGGGTAAGTCAACCCTGACTTGACTACCATCTCCAGTGCCCATATCCTTTTAGGTCCCCAGGGTGCTACTCTTGTGACCTCTAGGACCCAATGCCTACACCCCTGAAGCCCCTCCAGTGTGCAAAGCCTGTGTACCTGGGCAATGGGTAGTCAGTTTGTTGACTCTTCCTCCTGGATGCAGGAAACACAGCTTATAGTCCACATTCATATGGAACTTGTACCTCAGCAACATAAAACCCAAGCCTGGAAGCTACCTTTCTGGGGTTAAGCCTTAAGAACAGTGTTAGCAAATTCTAGGGGGCTTGCAAGTGGAGATGACCAGAAACAATGTGTAGAGATTGTCAACTGTGGCAGTGGCGGCGGGAGTTAAGTTTTTTTAAAGTCTCCATGGTTGCACTTTCAGCATGCTACTTTGAATATGTGGCAGCGATTACTGCCACTGCTGATTGCTGTCTTTGTTTATACCAGCTGGCCTTCTTTTTGCTACCTGTTGCTGACTTGGGAAGAATGTCTCACATGACAGTGTTCCTTAAGGAACAAGTCTGAGGTGTGTGGATTCTGTAGATGATGCTGTACAGGCACAGCTCTGAATTCCTGCCAAATCTGCTGATAGCCGAGTCTCTCTAACCAGGAAGCCTGTAGTGACCGGACACTAGGGGGTGATCTCACCCAGCAAACCCGCAGCCTTCTCTCCATTTGCTCTTGGAGACCTTTTCTCAAATTACAGAGGCTCTGAAGAGAAAAAAGTCTGTCAGGAAGAGATAGTGTCCAGAGGGCAGAGGGCATGCTGGCTAAAACTGTCTACTGTTGCCTGCTTAAGGGCAGTCTTGGGAATGAGTAAGGGAGCCACATCTGCAGTCAAGCCCATGCCAGGATGTCACAATGGACAAGTGATTGGAAGGACATGTACTTGAAGTCTGGTTTTTAGTGTATATTAAACTGAATTTATTTACACAGTAATGTGAGGCCACAAAGTACACAGCAAAGTACCACAGCAAACCAAAGGGAGGCGCCACTGGTGACAGATTTATACAATTGTAAAATATGTAAGGAGAGGGGAAAGCGCCAAAGGAAGAGAAACAAGATTTTCCAAAGCAGGGTGTGGGCAGTGCCATGGAGAGTTGGAGATTAGAATAAGGACTGTCATGACTCAATTCACTGAGACACTGACATTTGTTTCTGCCTCCACCTCCCAACAAAATCCCCTCCATATCACGAACAGAAACCCAGGTCAGTGTGTTTATGAACAGCACTGTCCAGAACTGGTGAGAGAAGGGGAGTAAGGAAGGAACGACCTGGGTAGGTTTCCTGAGGCTGGGTGGTTTAATCTTTCAGCAACACTACACTGAAGCCATATGGCTGGCTCAGCATTCAGGTTACCAAGAGTGCAGACACACATACTAGCCACAAACCAACAGGCAGAGTGGACTTTCTGTAACACAACAATATTCATAGCAAAATATATAACTCTGTACTTCTTCTGGCTTAAAAAAATCCCAACCTCTTTTGATTCCCTGAAACTTTCTTGATTCAAAAAACCATGGGGTGGGTGGGATGGGGTGGGATGGAAGCAGGAGCAGATGTAGAGGGTCCTGAGGGGGGATGTACAAATGATGTTCAGAACGCAGACCCCTGTGGCCCATCTGCATGGGCAAAATGTCCAGTGGCAGCTGATACGGAAGTCTCTAACTTAGCACAGCTGCAGGGTAGTTGTGTAACAGCTGTGTAGCACCGTGGACAGTCTGGGTACTTAAAGATATTAGATGGTGGTGTCGCCGAGCGACGGTCACCTTTGTAGGAAGGTTCATAAAATGGTACAGAGTGTTAAGAAATTTCCCAAGAGTTCTTTAAATGAATCTTTTGAAAGCACCTTCTTTTTAAGAAAAAAAAAATCACCCCAAACCCAAGCTTTGATGTCATACAGACATGGTGTTCCTTCCATGAGGCCTGGGCAACAGCCAGGCACGGTGAGTGTGCTGGTTAAGAGTTCCTTCTTAGATACCAGGGAATCTCACTCTCTGCTCTGGCTGCTGCCACTCCCTTTACTCCCACTACCATCATCACCTTCTTTTTCTTCTGATGTATAAAATGGCCTGCTTGAAACTAATAGAAAGCTTTTTTTTGTTTGTTTTTGTTTTTGAGGATGGACTTATCAGTTGAATACCCTGAACATGGGATGTGTGTGAATTCCTTTCCTCTGGCATCTGTCACAGCTCAACCCTGTCATCTGAGAAGCATCAGGATGAAAAGGCTTTATTTCTTTGGTATAACCCGTCTAGGTTCTTGCATTATGGCTCTTCTGACTTCCCTTGGGGCACTGGTTTTGGTCCATGGTGCTTCCACCGGTACACTGCTGTGAGTGTGGGCAGGTGGACTGCAGTGCACATTTCAGCAGGGTTAGCACTTGGGTTTGTCTCAGCACAGCACTTTGGGCCTTTGAGAATATGAGCTTCAATGAGGTAAATCTAAAAACCCAGTTTTATGGGGAGTCATCCTGTTCACTTACTAGGCTGGACTAGAATTCCAATCCTTATCCACTAGCCAGGAGAATGACAAGCCTGTCAGAGTTGGCCCAGGGAGCTGAGTTCCTCTTGTCCTGTTTTCAAGTATGTGATTATGCATGCTTTATATATCCAGAATTAGTTGAAATATAATGAAGTCTCCTAAATCTATCCCAGTTTTTGAGACTAGCCTGTATCTTTTCAGATCACTCTGGGTAAAAGCTATGGGAAATCCTCATTGCAGGTTACCAGCTTATGTCTGGTGATTTCCCAATACTGGAGAAATCAAACTGGAAAGCTTCTATGACCTACTACGGAATGGGCCTCAAGATTGTGTATGGGAATTCTGTGATAGCAGAGGCTTTACTCCTGGAAACATCAGTCTTCCTATTGGTTTTAGATTCCCATGTTCACAAATACACCCGAACACAGAAGCAGAGCTGACGTGACAATGGGAGGCTGCTCTGACTAGTTGTTGTGTGATTTACCTCTTGGGCCTCAGCCCCAGCAGTGTGGGAACACAAGGGCTCACTCCCCCATGACCTTATCCAGCCCATCTCTTGAGAGCAAATCCTGAAACCCACTGCTATCGGTCTGCCTTCCAATCTAGCTCACCCTCGGAGTTGGTGATTTTCATGAATTTCATGTTGTTCTCCTGTAGGTTTTGATTGCTCATTCGCTCATCCAGCTGCTGTCATTTACGATGAACTTTTGTGCATTGTGTGGGTGCATGTGGCCCCACAGGGCTCTCCTCTGCATGGGAGGCTGCTGGTCATTTTGGGTTCTCTGTGAAATAGTTCTAACCCATGGCCAGTTACTATGCTTACAAGGCACTCTGAGAGGCATTCACTCTTGCTCCTGCCTGCTATAGCCACGGACCTGTTTCTCTAGCACCCACATGTGCTGAGAGATTGTTCATGTTCATGTGGCTTAAGGAAAAGCTCCAATGGGGCTTACTTGTTCAAACTCTCAACATAAATGGAAGAATCTATGGCACAGACTTTAGTAGAAAAGAAAAAAAATATGGTCAATACAGATGTTAGTTGTGAAAACTTCAAGTGCTATACTATTGACACTCCAAAATTCATAGCATATGTATATATAAAATGTGTCTATATCTCTGCAGAGGGTAGGATTTCCTTCCAGTTGATGAATGAATCTAATGGAAATGTAAAGTATCTATGGTAATGTTAAACTGACTGAACTTCATTATTCTGAGAAATGCTCAGAGGACCAGCTGATAGACTGCTTGCCTAGAGACACAGTTCTTGTCTCTGCTCTGACCTAACCTGGAACACCTTTCTGTGGCCATCCCCCAGACAGAATTGGCACAGTCACCTGTCTCTGGGAAGCCTGAGGCCCTTTTCCTGTTAGCTGGCTTTCATCTTTGTCCTTCACTAGTGTGGACATAAGAATAGTAAGAGACACGTGTAATGAAGAGTACTCAGTTTACCAATTTGGTGAGCAGTGGGAGTGGAAGTGTGCATGCTTGGTCTACTGAAGCATGAAAGAAGGCTGGATCCAAGATAACAGGAAAAAAAAGATTTCTACAGACAGAACAAACAGAGGGGACCAAGGACACTCTGCATTAAATATGTAACCTCATTAAATAGTCAACGTTCAGATTTACATGGGCCAGGCACCGCGAGAGTGACATTGAGAAGGTATGTCTCAATTTTTAAACACTGTGGGAAGTGAAGGACTGTACCAGCTCAGCGCATACCTAGGCAGGGAGTCGTGTGCACGTGGGCTCCGTAAGGTGACGCAAAGCCCTGCCTGCTAGGCATGGTGCAGCTATGACTAAGGCCACCCAGTCCATGCTCATTCTGTTTGGAAGAGACAAGACTCTGTGGGCTGACTAGACCTCTTTCCTGAGAATCTGGAGTGCTAGCCAGGAACACAAAACCATCCTCCATATGCAACCTCACACATATCATTCTCTTTTAAAAAAATGCATAATAAAATACATTCTCCTTTTTTTGATCCTCTTTGATAAAGGTAAATCACATGAAAGGCTGTTAAAAGTGTTAAAAGTCTAGAAATTTCCAAGGCCACTAAGGTGCCCCCCCAAGTAATACTGCAAATAAGTCTTGGCTTTAACCCAACTCTGCGCTGGTGGATGAGGGCTCCCCGGCTTTCCTCACTGGCAAGGTGCACAGAACATCTGTCAACCCCACTACAGGTGCCTTCCCCAGAGGCCTATCTCCAGCACATGCACACACACAGGGACATATGTATACACACTTACCATTCAAGTGACTCTTGGGATTTCAAGGCTGAAGTAAACAGATACTCACAGTTTTGAATAAAACAAGTGCATGAGTGTACACACATACACACAGGTGGAAAGAATACTTGCCTCTTAGCACAAATATGTGCCAAAGGAAGAAAGGAAGGTTTCTGTAGTTCTCACTTGGGTAAAGTTGCAACAGAAACACTGTAATATACAGCTTAAAATACATACAAAAATTGCACGTAATTCATGAGAGAGCACGGGCTCCATGGGGAACAGCTCTCAGCCATCCACGGAGGCCATCAGCCTTCGTCTGTGCTGAGCTCCAGATCCACTGCAGAGTCTTAGGAGCAATGTGCCACTCACTCTGGGAGGCAGTCTTTCTGGAAGAGGCTAGCATTCTAAAGAGCAGGTCATCCATCTTAGTGGCCTTCCCCACCTCCCTTGCCTTCTGGCCATTCCAAAAGCCAGCTTTGAGGTGCCTTCTAATGTGATGTTAATGGCAAACAGAAAGCCATTTCATTCAGGGCTGTTGTCTACAGCATTTGGCAGACTAGTTAATACTGGCTACTGATGGAAGGAAGCTGGGAAATTACTGCTTGTGGGGGAAGAAACTCTGACTCGGGCACCACCAGCCCTACCTGCCAAGCTGATAGGTCTGACAGTAATCAAAGAACAGTCCCTTAAAGTCTGTTCCCTAAGGCCCCTGGAGAATTGCACACAGAAGGGCATTATCACCTCATGTCCTGCCAACTATTGCATTCCATCCTGCTGAGGCATCGGTGACACCAATGCCTTTGGTCGGCTTTGTAGTGGGCCACAAGGAGTGGATGACAAACTCAAGCTTCAGCAGGTGGGATGGAGCCAAAGGGAAGGGCAGCCAAGCAGTGGGCAGTAGTAGGGCTGCAGCTGTCGGGTTTCTCTCTGTGCAGGGTACACCTTTGCTGAGAACGAAAATGGAAACGGACCCACAATCCAACAGATGGGGACCTCTCCTCTCCTTTCACTGTATGGCAGGACAAAGGCTAGACCCCCGTGACTAAAGCTGAGCCATGAAGCATAATGGCATGTCCTGGGAAAGAGGCAGTTACAATACCTTAAAGGAAGAGGAATCTGCAGTGAGAGCACTACTGGATGACAGCTGAGGCTGGTGACATGTGTACTGCTAGCTAGTTAACACAGGTCAGCTTCAGAGTTATGGGAGAGGTGGACAAAGCCTACTGAGTTCACTCCACAGGAGCTGGTCCTGCACGGGTGTGCACTCTCATTTTTTCCCCACATTTGTGGAACTATTAGGATGACAAATGTTCCAAGGGAAGGTGACTGTATGTTTGTGCAGTTGGATGGCTGTACAGTGAAGAACCACTCAGCTCCTCACTCTGTGTAAAGCGTGATGACCTTGCTGAATGGACCCTCTGTTGGTGGACAAGGACGGCAGGCTGGCTTCTCGCCTTTCCTTGAATTCTGTGTGAGGACCAGGGTAGGGAGATGGGGGCAACATGAACAAGTAAAAACATCCTGGCCACATTAATGCTGTTGCAGGATTTTTACAATATGACTCAGGGAGTCTGTGGTGGCAAAAGCCAGATATTGAGCACAAAGCCAGTCCTCAAGGCTGATGGCCCCCTCTCTGTCCAGGGACTTCTCAGCAAACTTGATCATCAGCAGTGTCCGCTTGATGTCCAACCAGTTTTGGAGCAGAGTGTTCTTCTGTACTAGGGTTGTGGAGGCAGTGAAGGTTTGCAAGAGATCTTCACGGGGGCCCCACAGTAGACACTGGAGGATGCCTTTGGCATCAGAAATGAGGATGCGTTCGGAAGGGTTGGGATTCAGGAGGCAGCTAGCAAGCTGCTGCAGGCCCCAAGAGTACGGGGAGCGCAGAGGGATCCGAGGCAGATCTGTGCATGAGTATTCCTTCTCCTTCAGATCTGGGTTCTCATCAAAAGGGTTGGGCAGGTGCAGCATCTCATAGATGAGGATGCCTGTCTGGAATTCATCACACTTTTTATACTGGGTGGCTGTGATGATCTCCGGGGCAAGGCGGGACTGGTCTCGGAGGATCTGGGGATCCACCAGATGGCTCTTCTGCTTGGCCTGAGAAAAGTTACTCACAATGAGCCTTGTGGGACAAGCTGAGGTGGGGCAGGGGTCAGTGGGTGAAGGGCCCTGGGCAGCTCCCCCAGGGTGGTGCTGGACCAGCAGCAGGTTCTCCAGGCGGAGATCGCAGTGAGTGACGTGGTAGGGCTTGAGATGCTCAAGACCAGAGCACAGCTGTAAGAGCAGCAGACATACTTGCCTCTCATACAAGTCAGGGCTTTTCTCATGGTGGGCCAGAGAATCTCGCACAAAGTCGGCCACAGTGAGATGGGGCACCTCCCTGGTAATGACGACAACGTGGCTTCTCTGCTTCCTGTTTGTGGCTCGGTGGTTCTTTTTCTGGGATGAATCTGTTTCGGAGCAGGGATTTTCTCCAGCAGTTTCTGCTTTCACCTCGTCTTCACTGTCTTCAGTTTCATTCTCTGCCTTTTCGGGAGCATCAAGGTCCTCCCAGGGAAGGAGACGTTTAGGGACTTCAGCAAGGAAATGGCCACAATCCTGCTGGATGTTAAAATGCACAGCCAGACTCTGCCGGACAGACAAGCTGTGGTAATACTGCTGAGATTCCTTAGCTTTGCTCTTACAGATCTGAAAGAGAGCAAGAAATACTCTTAGACTTCCTTCCATGACTAGACTCAGGAGTGCTGAGGATGATTAACTGGAAGGTGACTCATTAGGAATAAATAGTCACACAATGACGTCTGCAGAAAGGGTCTTGGCAGCTAGGCCTATGCTGAGTGACTACCGTTGGTAGCAACCATTTATCATATAGTTTTCATACGAGCCCTTTAAAGTAAACTGTGGATTCCAACAAATGGTGCTGGAAAATTGGACATACACATGTGGAAGAATGAAACTTGGCCCCAAAGTTCTAATCGGTCACAGAAATCAACTCAAAGATGAACTAAAGACTAAACCTCAGGACCTGAGGTCACAACACCAGCAGGGGAAAGTGGGGGAAGGCTTTAGGGTACTGGAACAGGAAAGAAATTTGTGCACAAGACTCCAAAAGGATAGGTAACAAAAACATAAATAGACAAATGAGATTACATCAGACTAAAAAAACCTCTGTACCACAAAGTGTAAAACAAAGAGACAACAATGGGAGATAACATTTGAAACTACACATCTGATAAAGGGGCTAAAATTCAGAATATATAAGAAATTCAAAATAAAAACCAACACCAACCAAACAACCCCCCTCAACAATAACAAAAATAACTAAAACTTAAATAATCCAATTACAAGTAATTAGCACAAGACATACAATAGGATCGACACAGACACACATACTCACAGACACAGACACACACACTACAGGGAAAGGCAAATCACAACCACATACCATACGTCCATTAGAATGGCTGTTACTGAGGCTGGAGGGAATTCTCACCAGTTAGGAACACTAACTGCTCTTGCAGAGGACCTGAGTTCAGTTCTCAGCACTCATGCCACGAAGACAACAACCACCTGAAACTCCAGCTCCAGGAGGACCAGAAACCTCTGGGCTCTGAAGGCGCTTGCACTCACATGTATACACCTTAACCCCTACACATACATAATTAAAAAGTAGTAAAAATAGGGCTGGAGAGGTGGCTCAGAGGTTAAGAGCACTGGCTGTTCTTCCCAAGGTCCTGAGTTCAATTCCCAGAAACCACATGGCTCACAGCCATCTACATTGAGATCTGCCCGGGCATATATGTAGAGCAAATACTGTATACATAAAAAAAAAAAGTTAAAAAAAAAAGAATCTCACCTTTAAAAAAAAGGTAGGAAAAATAAATCATAGAAGAAAATAGCATTCTATGAAGTAGGAGTGACTCAAGGAAGATGCTCTGATCTCAAGGGGACATAAAAGTGATAAACACATGAGATCAGCCCAGATGGGTTTGGAGAGGTTGACACTGGACACGCAGTCCACCCCTAGCTCACAGACCACCACAGCCTATTCAGCAGGGGACACCACACACCTCAGATATCATGGGCTCTAGGAGTATGTGCTTTTTGTTGTATGAATGCTGCCTCTTTGTTACAGTGATGTGGAAAAGAGCAAATTTTTAAAATTTTTAAAAAAGTCTATCAATGTATTTTATTCATTTTACTTATAAAGAAAACCGTGATTCTCTTGGGAGATGCAGATCCTCAGTTTGGAGAAGCAGCACACAATGATTTCTGTTCATAAAGATATTAAAAATAGAAGAAAAAAGGGTAAGGGAGGCTGAGGGGAGAAGAGCACTCTCCCTCACTGCCCATGCTTATTATAATTAGGCACCTGATAGCCCTGGTCCATGCCATGGAAGCAAGTCCACATATATCTACCCACGAGACGTCCGAAAAAACAAGCACTTTCAAGTCTTCTGCTACATACTTATCTAATCAGTTTGAAAAATGCTTTATATTTATTTTTAAAGCAAACTTCTGGTCTTGAAATAAATGTCCTCAGGCGGAGTTCAAGTTCAAACATCTATCTTTCAGAAAACACTGTCTTTGGAAAGCCCTCAAAGTCTGGAGCACATGCAGTGTAATATATCCTATAGGCGCATCAATCATGAAAATTCCTTCTATAATGCACCAACGGCAATACTTCATGTTTATGTGTCACCAGGTATTTAAAATCCTATACTAGCAATAATTTACTTGTATGGGGGGTTGGATCTGGCACATGGTACCATTAAACTCATTGGCAGTTTATAATTTACTCAATATCATATTGCCTGTTGAAATGGAGGTTCCAGGATCCCAACTCCTCAGTCTTGGAAAAGTCTATCAAATATCACTGAGCTTGGTTGAATGAGACTGAAAATTAAACTCAGCTGTCATGTTACACAGAGGACACTCCCAAGGACTCAGGTCTGGGATTTAGCCTTCCAATAGCTGAGTATCCTTGGGCATGCTCACTTAATTCCTCTGGGTCTCAGATTGCCTAATAAAGCAAACAACATAAAGATATGGAAATCTTACCTCATAGGCAGTTGGAGAGGTTAAATGGGATCAAGTATTTCTAGGAAATCTACACAAGATGTAATGCTGATAACCAATCAGACCACTTGAAAATGTTTAAAAGGATGTGTAGTCTTACAGAATCCTTGTAGTTTTTCAATGAGAACAAGTAAAAAAAAAAAAAAACAACAAAAAAAAAAAACTGTTCATCCACTCCCTCCTCCCTTTAATTTCTGAGAGCCACCTGCCATAGCAGTCAGGCTCTCTGACTGCTGGTCTGACAGAGGACAGTTAATGGTAAAGATTTTCTTGTGTTTTTGTTTTTTTTTTTTTTTTGTGATAGTGTCCTATGAAGAGTCCAGTCTGGCCTGGCACTCACTATGGAGCCCATGCTGGTCTGAAATTTGAAGTAATTCTCCCTCGGGATTAGATACTGCTACATATAGTCCTGGGATTACATATAGCTATGAGCCATCACACCTAGCCAAGGTGAGCATCATGTTATAGTTCAAGGAAGCCATTCTACTTCTAAGAGAAAATGGTTTAATCAAGTTTTTACATTTTACTATGCCAAGTTACACTGGAAAAAAAAACTCACCATCTGATTGCTCAACATCAAAAGTAGAGGAGATATTCTAACTGTGATATTTTAATTTTATCTGAATGTACACACAGAGGTAGTCATACATATTTTTATAAAGTCTTCCAAAGTTTCAGGAGTAGATAAGAACATGGATCCTACAACAAGAATTTATGTTAGCTTCACAGATCAACTTGAGATAAAGTCCAGAGTGACTTACAAAGAGGAAATGATAAATTGTTCCACTATTTTGGATGCTAGAAAGAAAATGGTCTGCCCAGAGAGCAACCCGAGTAGGTAGTACTTCCTTATCTCTGCATTTCCACAGACAGGCTGAAGAATAATGGGTCAATCTAGTTTAAGGGCAAATGAAAATGAGAGAAGAATGGAGCGTAAAAGAGAGGAAAGGTACTGGACTTTTAATTGGTTTATAACTATGAAGCCAGTTACAACCCAAACATGGACTTATGGAGATTTCCATAATAGGATTTCACATGATAGGTAGCTCATAAATCTTTATTATGCAGGCTGCGATGATGTTAATTTAGGCAGGGATATTATATTATTCTATGTACTACACAGTAGCCATTTTTCAAGTATTAATAACTTGACTCCTTTAGATTAAAAATACCTCAAAATGGTCTGACTTCAGATGATAAATTTCTAGTCTGAAAGTTATTTTGGAGAACAAACCACTCTTTCCAGAATAAATGGACAAAGTTCTTACTGCCAGTTTTTTTTTAATTCTTTTATCCATTATTTTCTCTACATGGGATCAAAGTGAACTTTTCCGTTTCTCACTTTCATTTATCTTTTTTGAACAGAATTCACACTCTTTCCTTATAAGGGTAGATGGCCTGAATAGGGACAACTGAAGAAAGAGTTCTCAGAACTATTCCCACAGGGATGCTGGTCCCGACCTCCACTTTGAAACAGAAACACAGCAGAACGAGGCTGGCTTCTATCTTCAGAAAGAATTCACACTCCCAACAGGAGAAGACTGCATGGGAAAGCCTTCTTAAAATGCTGCCAATTTTGGCAGATCCTGTGTTTATCTGCATTTTCTGCAACTGAAGAAAACAATGAGTGGCTACACCCCAGAGACACTAGAGGGAGCTGCAATGTAGGCACTGCTGCAGACCGCAGCAGGACAAAATCCAGAGGCTGAAGGGTGGCTCCTGTGGAAAAATATGCCCTGGCTGGTCTGTCTGTCTGTCTTTTTTTTTTTTTTTTTTAGTTTTTTTGAGACAGGGGTTCTCTATGTATCCTTGGCTGTCCTGGACTCATTTTGTAGACTAGGCTGGCCTTGAACTCACAGAGATCTGCCTGCCTCTGCTTCCCAAGTGCTGGGATTAAAGGTGTGCGCCACCAGGCCCAGCTGCCTGTCTGTCTTTGATTCATCAGAGTTAGTGATGCTGAATTCATGTAAAAGGAACACTTGATGAAGAGAGTCCAAACAGGCCACGAGCCCACCCTGGGCACAGGGCTTCCTACTCACCAGCCACAGGGCATGCCTGCTTGAGCCACTCTCCAGAAGGGTCAGGGGAACATCAAAAAGGACAGCTAGCTGGTCTGTACATTACCCCGACCCCAGTATGAATAATGCACAGGTGTAAAAGTAGGGGCTTGAAGGGAAAAAGGTACATGTTTGAGCTGCTAAAACACACAGGGGCAGAGCAATATCTGCTATCAACTAAGCAGGCCAGCAAGTCTGATGCTTCTACAGCACTTGCCATCGCAGCATGAAGCGATCTGACAAGATTTCCAAATACAGACAA
Organism: Lophiomys imhausi; assembly: GCA_907164525.1. NCBI lineage: Eukaryota > Metazoa > Chordata > Mammalia > Rodentia > Muridae > Lophiomys > Lophiomys imhausi. The sequence continues at coordinate 7,432,188 of CAJQZJ010031900.1, forward strand.
GTTATCTGCTGGGAAATGAAAAAACAGAAAGCAAAACCAGAATCAGGCTCAAATTACCCACTCTCAAGGCCTTCCTAAACCAGGGTCAAACATATAACACGTACACAGCCTGGTCTCAGCAGGGAATCTGGGCTGGACAATGGCTCCTCACACATAATCTGGAAAGTTTAATGCTAAACATTCATTTCAGTTCAGGGGTTCATTTTATGTGTTGCTCATGGCAACTGCTCTGCATACCTTTGAGGCAAATTTGTCATTATAAATCATTTATGTTTGTAATAAGAATGTCAACCCGGACAGCTAACTTTTATAAAGTAGACTGTGGGGGCTGCAACTGCAAAAGCCACATTATGAGCAGCTGGGCAGGATAATACAACACATGGCTATCATTACTGACCCTCTCAGAACGCCCTCACTGTCTGGAACCTGTAAAGAAGACCTCCATCTTGCTGCCCTTTTGATGACAGCTACTCAACTTAAGCCAAGAGTCAGAGACATGGGGGGAGGGTGACATGAGTATGATATAGAGCTGGTCACTTACTATCTCTTGACTCTGTCCCAAAGGTTGCTTGAGCTTCTAGTGTTCACAGGACATTCTGTTCTGCAACCACTTTGCATGTACTGCTAACCTCACACCTGCAACTGTAACCCACATTGTCTCTCTGAATCTTACACTGTAAACACTGGCTGAATAGTTTGTGTTGTCTTAGCCCATGAATTCCTAATATTCAGCACAACCAAACCTGAACCCTTTCCACCCTCCCTCTCCAGCCTTTTCTGTTCCTGGTGAATGGCTCCATTATCTGGCTCAGTTTCCCGTTTTCCAGTATCAAGTTCAATCTGGATTTCTTTGCCATCTTTACTCCCTATGTCTAACTGATTTACAACTTCTATTGATTTCATTCCTAAATTGCTTTTAAATGGTCCTTTCTTCTTCTCTACTGTTACCACTTCTACCTTCCTAGACTATCACAAAGGCTTTCCAAGGGAACTCCATGTTTCTCTTATGAATTCCCCTAAAAATATCTTTCACAAGGAGCAGAATCATCTTTAAAAATCTGATCTCAGCCGGGCGGTGGTGGCGCACGCCTTTAATCCCAGCACTTGGGAGGCAGAGGCAGGTGGATCTTTGTGAGTTCGAGGCCAGCCTGGTCTACAAAGCGAGTCCAGGACAGCCAGAGATATTCAGAGAAACTCTGTCTCGAAAAACCAAAAAAAAAAAAAAAAAAAAAAAAATCTGATCTCACCAGCCTATCCAGACACCTTAGCAGTCTCTCTTTACAACTGTATTTCCTACCTCTTTTCCATTTGCACTTACCATGTTTCTCTGTCTGTAGTCAGTCCCTATTCTTGTTGTACCCTTTCTGTCTGAGGCCCCATGTTCATTCCTTAGGTATCTAGGGGATTCTACTTTTTCTTTCAAAGCCTTTCTCAGGTGTTACCTCTGACAGAAAGCTTGCTACCCACTCTAACCCTCCTCTGCACCTGCACATCTGTCAGTTATAGATATATACTATAGTTATATATATACAGTCAGCTCATTTTTTTTTTGTCTACTTTAAGAACAGACATGTGTGTGTTAGGGCCTAGCAGAGAACAAGGAACACAGTACATACTCAGATTTACCTATACAAGATACCAAGAGAAGTTACATGGAGCTCAGTGTGGCTATTTACCTATAC
>CAJQZJ010031900.1:7433879-7452793 GCA_907164525.1 Lophiomys imhausi
ATACCAAGAGAAGTTACATGGAGCTCAGTGTGGCTATTTACCTATACAAAATACCAAGAGAAGTTACATGGAGCTCAGTGTGGCTATTTACCTATACAAAATACCAAGAAAAAGCTACATTGAGCTCAGTGTGGCTATACTGTTTATTGCTCAGAACAGCTTTCATGAAACAGATGGAAGTTTGCAAAATGACGGGGAAGGGGCAATAGCAGACAAACCTGAGGAGTCAACACTCACGGATGACCTGACTAGTCGTAAAACCGGATCAATGGTAGCTGTCTGCTGCATGGAGTCTGCCCCAGAGGCTTACCAACTCTGCACCGAACAAAACTACACAAAACGACAAGGTTCTTCATCATTCTACTCAATTTTCTATTCTTTTCCCCAAAGAAAGTAATAATTACAAAATGCAGGACTCTTCAAAAATAGCCTGCATTAGCTTTTATTTTTCCATTATGGGCCCAGTGCGCCTTCAGCCTACTTCCACTTTATCAGCAGGGAATCTCATTTCCTTCTCATACTATGCGTTTTACAGTGCCTCAGTGTGCCTTAAGAGAGATGGATATTGTAGGGATGAATTGTAGAGGGACAAAATGAGAAACACTGAACATCACACACATTATTCCATCTGTGCTGTTCTGTTCAGTCAGTACACAAAAGCACAACTGCAGATGGGAGCTTGTAGAATGAAAACCTCAAGTTCTGAATTGATCCCCAGTATTTGCTACGGTAAGCAAAAAGTCAATTACCGCTCGACACTAATTTCTTAACCTGCTGAGGAGTACCCTTTACTTCTAGTTACAGAGGTAAGATCCCCTACGCCAACCCTGTGGGCAATGTTGTTATAACAGCATTCAAAATAGATGAAATGTTTAATATAGGAAATGCTTTCTGGGCCCAAAGTACTGAGGACTCCACACTGTAGGAATCAGCTATGAGACTTGTCAGGTTGGCCAGGCATTTTAATGCTTAAATTACTACAAAAAAATGTTCACATGGCTAAGAAACTCATTTAGTTTTTACAGAACTAAATTAAACTTTACAAAAGTGACCATCTTCTTTGGCCCCCATTTCCTTTAGTAAAGGATGGTGAAGATCCCTCTAAAGCTGACTTTAGTCTGCTAGGATGACTGCTTAGTGGCTACTGTGACTCTCTGAAAGACAAATTGAAGGCAATGGAGATTTTACTCGGATAGCAGGGAGGTTTAGTTCAAGTTTAACAGAGGAGATACTTGAGAAGGCAACTGTATTTGATTTGTGACTTAGAGCTCAGGATCTAGATTAGGAATTCAATTAATGTGAACCCCCAACTTGTAATTCCCACTATGTTCTCTTACCTCATTAATATAAAGCTGACTTTTTTTATATTAGGTAATCTGTTTTGATTCCAAGTTCATATGAGCCCAAACCTCTTCTTCGTAATCAAGTTCCCAGCTGAGAATCTGATGCTTCTGCTTGTAACGAGCCACAGAATAATGTGAACATTCACCTAGAATGGCTGTCCATATGTAGCAGGTTACTGATCACCCACTTTCTGTTATTTTTCAATGTTGGACATGTTTGTGTTGAATTATGTAAGTGGGAATGGCTTCCCATCTAGAATTTTCCTTACTACTAAGGTAGTAATTAACTGCCTGTGTAAATAGTATGAACTCATTATAAATTCCTACCAATAACAGCTATTCCCCTTAATGCTTTTTCATTTAGTATCTTGCTTTCTCAGCATCTATCCAGATAAGACAAATTGAGATTTGAGTAAAAAAGTGCAATAAAAGGCAATGGTCTCCACAATTCACCTCAACTTTATTACAAACTTTTAACAAGACTGTGGTTTAGGTGGAAAAGCAAGTAGCCCCACTGGAGTGAAAGGAAAGTCCCTCTGTTCACTGAGCTCTGTATCAGCTGGCTTTGAGAACAAAGACCAGTACTAGCAAAAGAGAAGACACCCACTGTCTCAACTTTGAACAGCTGGGGGGAAAACATCCAGAAAGTTAGTTGCATTTTTATATATGTGAAAATATATAAAAATATTTTATATTATATATAAATATAATAATATATATAATTAATATATAATTTTATATTTTTATATATATAAAAGCATTTTCTTTAAGGAAACTTCATCCAAATTTAACATATAATCTTTCATGGCAGCATTTGTTCAAAGATTATTTCATGAGATAAACCAAAAAAAAATCTTAATGAGACCAAGCAACAGTCTACCAAGTATCTACCCGGACTCTTCTAGACAAAGGGCACTACACGAAGGGCTACCTACTGTATGGAGGACAATGGGACAGGTTCTGCCTAAGAGCCAGTCTGCCATGAAAATGGCACCTCTGCAAAACTGACCATCCTCTCTGGCCTCCGTTTCCTTTAGTAAAAGATGGTGAAGGTCCCTTTAAAACTGACTTTAGTCTGCTAGGATGACTGCTTAGTGGCTACTGTGACTCTTCGGAAGGCATTGAAGGCAATGGAGATTTTACTTGGGTAGCAGGGAGGTTTACTTCAAGTATAACCTTATGTTTAGTTTTATTTAGAGAGCAGGGAAGTAAGTCAGGGGCTGGAGCTGAGCCAGTGTGCAGCTAGACAGTCTGGGATGTTGGGTGGTAGTCTGCCAAGAAAAGAGAATAAGAGAAAACATGGATGAGGAAGAAATGAGAGCTGAAGGTGACTGACTCTGGGGATCAATTTTGCTTTTCCTCTACTAAGATACTCCTTAAAGGTTGACTGTACTCACTGCCACCCCATTTCTTATCCCTCTAACTTGCTGGGCTGGTATCCACCCTCACTGTTATTCATTGTTCTTTCTTGAGGCTTACCAGAGATTGAACTCTTGTTTTGAAATGGGCTCAGGCTCTTGGCCTGTGGGACTTTGTCTTTTGTGACTAGGGTTCCAACTGTTTCTGCTTTGAGTCACTTCTCAGTGTAGGCCTTTTCTCACATTACAGACTCTTACTAACAATCTCATACATCCCATTTATTCTGAACTAAAACAAGATACTGGGAGATGAGAAACTGTCTTTCTAGGCTTCACATTCCTTATGAGTCCCAAGATCCTGTGTTTAGCTGGCTGTTGAGCCTGCCTACCTTGGCTGTCATTCACATACTTCACAGTGTTCCTCCTTCTGATTAACTTAATGGCATTGCCATCTTTTGGAGTTGTCCTGCCTAGAAATTTATGACTGTTACTTCATCTTACACCTAGCACTTATTATATATACATGGCATACACCTTTGTCAGCTCTGAGCTACCTGCCCCTTCTTTTCCTCTGTCCTGTTGCAGTGTTGTGGACTCAAAATTACCTGGATTATTGCAAAAATACAATACTGGTTTCCCAGCTTTCAGTCTTTTGGTACTCCCCAGGATGATTTTCTTTGCAAATCATTAATTTTTTACTAGCTCCTCTATTTGAACCTTCATTATACTCTGTCTTATTTAAGAATTATTTATGTTTTTGTCTTTCTCACTGCATTATAAGCTCTGTGAAGGCAAGACTTTTATCTTATGCATATGCGTTGCTGTAAACCCACAAAATATCATAATGTTCTATATTATCAAATGCCCTCTATTATATATTATACTAGGTTCTAAGCATATAAGAATTAAAAAGCCATGGTCCTTGCAGTAGATGTCAAAATAATGTAAGAGAAAGACACATGAATGTTTCTACATTGTGTAATGGAATTACTGCTTATTTGTACAACTTAGCATAATAACATTATGTATATATTAAGTCCTGTGGTTTCTTTGTGAAGAAAGAGTCTAGCTATATAAGCCTAGGCTGGCTTAAAAACCCAAGTTCTTCCTGCTTCAGCTTCCCAAGTGCTAGGACTACAGGCATCTGCCACCATGCCCAGATAGTCTGTAACCCTTTTCTCTTACAATGGCTTTATTATGGTTTGACTGTGACGTGTTCCCATGGGCTCATGTATTTGAACATGGGGTCCCCAGCTATTAGAGTTGTTTGGGAAGCTGTAGAACATTTAGTATATGGGGCCTCAGTGGGGGAAGTAGGTCACTGTGGGGGAGCTATTGAAGGTTTATAGCCTAGCCCTGCTTCTGGCTCTCATTGCTCTTTGCTAATCTAACAAGATATGAGCAGGCAGCCTCACATCCCTGCTACCACCGCTGCAAGCCACCCTACTGCTGTGCCTTTCCTCTTGGGCTGGCAGTCCTTCCTTCTGTGAGGAACCTGACTGATATCTCTTAGTTCTTTGGAACAGGTCTGGGAGGAATGTGGAAGTTTAAAGCTGCAGGCTAGAGAAACCCAGGATTCTGTAAGCAGAGGTCAATGGGTGAAGCTAATATAGAGTTTAGTGGGTCAGTCTGGTTGAGAGTTCAGGAGACCAGAATGTCAGCAGAAATGTGGTCAGGTTCATGAAGTTTCAGAAGAAAGCAAAGGTTCTATTGAGAACTGGGCAAGATGCCATTCATGTTACACTCTGGCAAAGGTTATATTCTGCCTATGTCCCAAAGATTTAAGTGAGGATGAATTCAAAAGTAATGAAACCAATTTAATTGGAAATTTCACGATAGCATAGCATATGGGCTATGACATGGTATATTGGCCACTATTTGAAAATGGTTATAGAGCCGGGCGTGGTGGCGCACGCCTTTAATCCCAGCACTTGGGAGGCAGAATCAGGTGGATCTCTATGAGTTCGAGGCCAGCCTGGTCTACAAAGCAAGTCCAGGACAGCCAGGGCTGTTACACAGAGAAACCCTGTCTTGAAAAACCAAAAAAAAGAAAATGGTTATAGTGCAGGAGGCCAGGAAGAGAGCAGCTCTCATGGCTAAGGAGATGAAGACAGAGACTCAGCGTCCTGGACTGGCACAATGGTACTATTTGGGAAGTTGCAGAACTTGCAGCATGTGGGCTTCATTGGAGAAGTGGGTCAGTAGGGGATAGGCCTTGAGGGTGATAGTACAGCCTTGTTTCTAGCCCTACTCTCTCTCTGTTTGCTGGTTCAATGAGATGTGAGCAGGTAGCATCATAGTTCTGCCACCACTGCCACAAGCTGCTCCAGCCATAATATCTTCCCTCCATGATAGACTGATACTGAGTCAAAATAAATCTTCCCCCTCTTAGGCTTAAGGTGCTTCATGTTGTGTACTTAGCTATAGTAACAAGGAAAGCAATTAACATAAGACTTAAGAATAAACTATTTTTTCTACTTTACCAATAGTAGACTTAGAAAAGGTATGTAGAAGGGCTAAAGCAACACAACAGTATGCAAATAAACCATAAATTAAACCCAGTTCTTCTGACTTTAAAACTCAATTCTTAGCCACTTTGTCAAACGCCTTAAAAATTCCATATGGAAACCACGGTGAGGTTTCCATATTTCTACAAATATGGTTTCCCAGAACTCACTGCCAGCAATCTGATTCTGTAGGCAAAGGAAATGGTCTAGGTTAGTGAGGACCCCTCAGGTAGCTATGGAATAGGTCCTCAGGTTGAAATTTTTCATTGAACCATACTGTCTCCCAGGAGAAGGGCAGTGCACACAGAAGAACCAGTATGTGCAAAAAGCTGAGGAACATGAAATGGGAGCTATTTATAATTTATGTTAGAGGGCAGGACTACAGAGATGAGTGACCAAGGATACCTAAGGGTACCTGTGCCTTTAGGAAACTCAATGTGACAATCTACAACCTCAAATGCTCTAGTCTGCCCCCTGCCACTAAATACATCATTGCTAAAAGAACAATCTTTTAACAAAACCAAAATCACCTATAATGATCATCACTCTCACATAGGGTCTAACTGTATACTACTATTCTATAGGTCATTTTATATTTTTGGTTGTGAGCCTAGCCTTTAACAGCTGAGCCATCTTTCCAGCCCTCTATAGGTCATTTTAAACAAAGTGTGTACATACTATTTGGTATTTTATAATACTTTAAAATAAACATTTTTATCTTATATATTCTTCATAGTCATCAATTTTAATGTTAACAAACATTTAATTGGGAAAATGTGCCTTAATTTATTAAACTGTTTTCTTAATATCAGGAGCTTAAGTTGTTTCTAATTTTGGTATCACTTAAGTTCTTGAGGTTGGTACATTTTGAAGCATTCTCTTAAAATCTTAAGAAAAAAAAGATGCTTACATATTTGAAGTAATGAGAAAGAAACATCTAAGTATAGAACCTATCTAAATATGTTTAGGCTAATGCCTAATATTTAAAAATACTAATGAACAACCTACAGAATGTGGACTACTTTCCCAGTATTGCTAACAATGACAAATTATCTCATTGTATTTCACATGCACTCTACAGTTTATGAAAGCAGTTTCACTATATAGCCACGTGCATTATAACATTTTCATGAGTAGGCATGGCAACCAGTTTCTGCTGATGTAAAAACTCAAAGAAACTCCTTGACCTATTTAATAATGGAGATAAATCCAAAGGCTGGCCCAGATGACTCCAAAGCTCTTTATTCTGTATCACAATGCCTTTTAGTTTAAGATCAATACAAATAAAGGTATTCATGATGAAGAAAAATTAGAATAAATGAGACAGTAAAACCTTCAAATTCAGTAAAAGTCCCAAGTTAAAACCATTCATTTTACAACAAAGACAAACAAACATTAACACCTGCTGTGGGTTGAACTGTCTCTCAGAGACAGTTGCACCTAGAGATAAGGCCAATAAGGAGGCAATTAAGGTTAAACAAGTTATGACCAGGAGCCTGATGCGATGTCATTAATGGCCTTAGTAAAGAGACAGCTGAAGGCTCAGCTGCTTATTCCGTGATGTCAGGATGCACTGACAAGGTGGCCACCTATCTAGTGTGTGAAAGCCTTTACCAGAAACCAAGTTAGCCAAAACCCTGACCTTGGGCTTTCCAGACTCCAGAATTCAGAGAAAATAAATTTCTGTTAAGCTATTGGGTCTCTGACAGGTTTTCTATCAGCTTAAGTAAACTGCAGGAGTGCTCTATTCCAACAATAGTTAAGAACGTTCTAACAGCAGCCTTAGAACTAGGTAGATGTTCTAAGCATTTAGAGACGCATATTGGAAAAAGCCTGGATAAGTATGAATTGACAAGTACAGCAAATACAGACATTAAAGGAGATGATGGTGAGGTCTCTGATGGAAATGAAGAACACATGACTAGAAATATGACTCATGTCGTCACGTGGCAGGGAACTGGATTGCGCTGTGTTTCACTGCCCTGGACTGTCCAGTGGTTTGTTGAGTAAAGGATGTATGAGAGATGAAGTTGGATTTTTAGTTGGGACGTTCAAGTCAGGCACTGAAGGGACACCTTGACTTCTCTTGACTGTTTACAGGACAGCAGGAGAGGGGAAAGAAGACCTAGAGTGTTTGGCCTATTCATATTGTAAAAGGTGCGAATGTTTAATCTTTTGTTTTCTTTTTTGAGACAGAGTTTCTCTGTGTAACAGCTTTGGTTGTCTTAGAACTCACTCTGTAGACCAGGCTGGCCTCCAACTTACAAAGATTTACCTGCCTTTGCCTCCTGAGTGCTGGGATTAAAGGCGTGGGCCACCACAGCCTGGCTTTTTGTTTTCTTTTGAGACAAGGTGTCATGTAGCCTCTCATGAGGCTTGAACTCATTCTCCTGTCTCTGCCACCTGACTGCAGGTGTGTAATGCCACACCAGGCTCGAAAGCTTGTTTCTTTCAGGACACTAAGGGTGTGGGCTAAACAGTCGTTTGATAAAGAAGTCTCAGCAGATGTCAGGAACACCGACAGGGTTGTATTAGCAGCATGAAAAGACTACCATCTATCTTGAATTCCACAAGTCTGGCCTACAGAGCCCTTTGGCTGCCCACCTGCATTATCCTCTAAGGAAAAGGAAGAAAAAAGCCGTGGAGGTGATGAAGACATGAAGACTATTGCCAGAGAGGTGGCTCAGAGGTTAAAAGCACTTACTGTTCTTGAGGAGGACCTGGCTTTGGTCCCCAGCACTCACATATCAGCCAGTTCACAACCACCTGGAACTCTCCAGTTCCAGGGAGTCCAATGTCTTCTTTGGGCTTCTACAGGCACCCACACACATGGAATGCACATAAACTCATGAGGGGACATACCACACATATATTAAAAAAAAAACTTAAAAAAAAAATCAGTGCTGTTCTTCTAAGGATCCAGTGGATAGGGCTGTTTCTTTCTAGATGTCAAATGATTAGCTTGTTTCTCTAGATTTGGACAATAAGTAGTGTCTCTGGCTGGGAGAGCCTTTTTGCAGAGCTATATTAGTGACAGAATATCAAAAGACAGTATCTTTTTATTCATATAGTTAAGGGCATTTGAGAGTTGCTAGATTTGGACTTTCGACCCATCATTCCTTTCTTTCTTCCTTCTGATTTCTCATATTTCAGGATGGGTTATCTATCCTATGCCTTACACAACTGTATTTGGAAAGCAAACAAGTTCTCTGGCTTTACCAGGATCACAGTTAGCAATGTTGAATTAAGATGAACCATACCTTAAAGTCTCAACCATCTCACTTAGATAATATGTAGGTGAGACTTTAAATAAGGAGTTGATCCTTGGGAATAAGACTTTTAAGGCAACTGGGATATATTTGCCAATGATAAAGACATGAATTTGAGAGTGAGGGAAGGAGGATGGGATCCTATGGGACTAAATTGTGTCTCCTTCTAATTTACATGCTAAAGCTCTAAAGTTCAACAAGGCCATATTTGAAGATACAGCCTACAAAGAAAAATACTTAAATAAGTCATATGGTTGGGATCTGGATACAAATAGGACCAGTGTCCTTTTAAGAAAAAATACCGAGCCAGGTGGTGGTGGTGAATGCCTTTAATCCCAGCACTCGGGAGGCAGAGGCAGGCAGATCTCTGTGAGTTCAAGCCCAGCCTGGTCTACAAAGCAAGTCCAGGACAGCCAGGGCTACTACACAGAGAAACCCTGTCTCGAAAAAAAAAAAAAAAAAAAAAAAAAAAAAAAAAAAAAAAAAAAAAAAGAAAAGAAAAGAAAAAGAAAGAAAGAAAAAAAGAAAAGAAAAAATACCAGAGCATCTGTCCTCTCTTAGTGACTCTCATCACAGTGTGAAGGCTCAGAGAGAACAGCCCTTATCAGAAAATAACCAAATTACAACTCTGACTTTGGACTTTTAAGCCTGAAACATGAGAAAATCAATTTCTATTGTTGGGTAGGGGTTTAGTTTGGGAGTTGGATGCTTGCCCAGTACACACAAGACACAGCAACAATTCCCAGTGATATACAACATATATACACATTTTATTATTTAAGCCACCTAATCTATGATATTCTTTTATGGCAGCCTGAACAAGCCGACACAAAGAAACTATTTTACTAGCTCACCACTGCAGTGGATATGTATGGCATGATCCTTTCTTTACCTTTCAAACTCACTTCCTTTTGCAGCATTTTAAGAGCTACTCTAAATTCCACTAATTTGGGAAGGGATATTTTAAGAAGACAAACAGTAAAAAGAGTTGCTTAGGCCAACCGCTGATTTCTTTTGCTCATCTCTGCATATGCAGGAGTCTCAGAGTTCTTAGAATTGATCCCTTTCAGGTTGTATAATCAATTAGGTATTTCTGGAAATGCCCAGAAAATCTTCAAAGAGACATTTATATTCAGCATTTAATGTAAAACATCCTTTCCCAAACCTGCCAACAGCTCCCAGTATATAATCACTTGCCACCTGTTCTTTTGAGATTGCTTTTGTATTATTACAAGCAAAGAAATCAATACTACACCATTGATTTAGGAAAGAGACAAGATTGCATGGCAATAATACATAAAGTTACTCAAGCCCCACTTCTCAACTGTTTTGAAAGAACAGATAGTTTTATGCCCCTTTCTGAAATAGGTACTCATTCTACATTGGTGATCTTGTAGCAATAAAGACCCAGGATAGATAAGGTACTATAACCCCAATTGATATAATAGCTCTTGAGAGCTACACAGAATCTCAAAATGTTTTTTTATTCCCAGTAGTGATATATTAACTTGAGTCCGTATCTTCTCTCTGCAGTTTGCGCCTTGGACTGATTTTAAAAGTGTGGGCTGCAGCAGAGGGTCAAGACAGTTAAGGTGGAGGGGCTGAAACAGCAGAGAGCAGCTAGCTCAAGAGCTGGTCTAAACATATACGTCTTGATAGGCAGGTAAGGCCAACTGTTTACCTTACCCATTAATTTATTAAGACACCATCTGGTCTTTCTAAATTAACATGTAAAAGTCATTTAGATATGCTAATTGGTTTTGAACCAGTGAATAGGATCAGTAAAAGGGGGCAATGAGAATGGAGAGCATTACACTGCACTTTATGCTTTTAAAATCTTTTACTTGTGTTGTCTCACTTGATCATCACCTTAGTCCCATGAAGTATAAGGCTTAAACACTGAGAGAGGAAAAAAACATCTGTGAGACCCAAAGATTTTTAACTCTCTTAAAGTAGGGAAGAATCCAATGGCAGCTCACTTAGCCAAACAATAGGCCCAGAGTCAGGTGTTCTTACTGACAAAGCTGCTAAATGGTAAAGTTAGGATCAGAAGGCAAGTCTTCTGGAGATCATAGCCCACGACACAGTTAGTACACTCATGAGGATTGTGGTTGACTGGTACAGTGAGTATAAATGGACAGGAATCCTTAATGTCAAGTGGTCTGGGTATCTCAAAGTCCACTCTCTGGAATGGTTGACATTACATTTTAAAAAGTAATAAACTACATGATAGACAGAGTGTAGGCTGCACAGTAAGAAATATCTGAGGTTTTAAAAATTACATTTATTTGAGTGTGTGTATGTGTATCAGAGTGCAGGAGTCCACATTCTCCTTCCACTATATAGGTTCCAGGGATCAAACTCATCAAACTCAGTCATCAGGCCTGGTGGCAAGTGTCTTTTCTCAATGAGTCATTTTGCTGGCCTGATATCTATGCTTAAATCCTAGCTCTACTTCTAGCTGTGTGACCTCAAGCAAGTTAGTTACCTCACTGAGCAAAACCTTCCTCGTGTCAAATGGAGAAAAAGAACCCAACCTTATGAGTATGATGTGAACATTAAATATTAGTTATCTTTGTCTATAAACGTGTTTCCCGGGAAGTGTACAAGTTACAGAGGAGGGGTAAACAAGGATCTCATACTTGGTAGAAATTAAGACAGAAGCATGGAGAGAAAGGAGCACCACAGACTTTGCTTTTGTAGCTAAGCACTGCAAACTGCCTAAGGTCAATGGCTACTTCCTTTAAGAAGAGTCTGAGTTAAGGTCTGTGATAGTTAATGTTCATTCTCAATGTGAAGGATTTGTAAGTACCATGGAAACATACCTCTGGGTATGACTATGAGGGTGTTGGCAGAAAGGTTTAAAAGACTAGGAAAGACACACCCTGAATGTGGGTAGCATGGTCCCATGGACTGGAGCCCCAGACTGAAAAAAGGGAGAAAGTTAACAGAGCATCAGCAATCACCTCTCTGCATCCTGACTGAGGAACAATGTGACCAGCCAGTCCACATACCTGCCATGCCTTCCCACCAGGATAGACTGTGTCCCATCCTACTGTGAGCCGAAGTCAATCCTCCATCCCTTAAGTTGCTTCGTGTCAGGTGTTCGGTCACAGGGGTAATTAATAAACAGTCCTTCCAGACTCCCACAGAATATTTGTTTCCCCATATTTCCTTAGTGTCCATTTTTCCTTTCAATAAGAAACCTGCTTATTAGAGCATCTGCTAACATAGGAAGCTCACTCACTTTTACACAATGGAGGAACTGGAAGAGAGAAAGTGGGAAGGAAGAATGAATCCATCTTAGTAACAAGGTGCTGACTAAGATTAAGGTAAAGCTAGGAACGGTGGTGCACATGTTCAATCCTAGCACTGATAAGGAAAAGGCTGGCAGATCTCTATGAGTCTGAGGTCTGTCTGGTGTATTTAGTGAATTCAAGGCCAGCCAAAGTTACACGGTGGTACCGTGTCTCGAAAAAACCAAAAGAATGTTAGTAAAGAAAGAAAAAGAAAGGAAGGAAGGAAGGAAGGAAGGAAGGAAGGAAGGAAGGAAAGAAGGAAGGAAGGAAAGAAGGAAGGAAGATTTAGGTGAGATTTTCAGTATTTTCCTACCTTGACTGCGTAGACACTGAGTGGATCCTTCGCATAGGAAGCAGTGTAGTAGACTGCATCTCCAGCTTCGCAGCTAGGCTTGTCACTGGTGAGCCTGAAGTCTGACCAGCTGTCCACTCCAAAGCGGAGTTGGTCTTTCTGCCCAGCCATAAAGAGGTCTTCACATTTAACTGCCAGTCTCTTCAAGGCATCTGTATGAAGGGTTCGGAGTTTACCCACCACTTCTTCCCGATTGTCGAGTCCTCGATAAAGTGCTTGTCTCTGTGGCTTCTGGACACTTCGAGCTTGTCTACAGGAGAGACCACGTCGGCTGGAGAGGGACTCCATGCTGTTGGAAAATCTGTCCTTAACACTCAGAGTGGCTAAACTGGAGATGCTGTTTGCTGCTGAAGGAACAGGTCTCTCCTTGCGCAAAGGTCTCTCCAAGGATTCAGAAGACTCAATGTCCAGTCCTTTGAGTTCATAGCTAATAGAAGACCCAGCACTGCTGGCATCCCAGTTGGGATCAATATCATAGGTGGGATTAGCCAAGACACAAAGACTACTTTCCATGGATTTCTGAAGGTCTTTGGAGATTGGCTCTGTATTGGCTCGTATCATTTTCTTTGGCAGTGGGGGTGGCGTGGGCTGGGAGGCATTCAATACTTCTTGGTCTGTCTTCTCTCCAAAGGCAATGGCATCGTCCAAAGCTCCCTTGGGATGCCGTGGATGCTTGGGAGGTATCATAGCTGCTCTGGATTGTCCTGCATTGTTTTTAAGGAAAGAAGAAGAAAAGAGAATTAATCAAAAATTTCAATCTCACCCAGTCAATGCTTTCACTGAAACAAAAGGTGAAACCAAGGGACAAATGCCTGAACACTGAAGGAATCAATCCAAAGCTCAGCTGGAGGAACACAAGCACATTATGTCTCAGAATTTCTCTGCCAGAGGAATATGGCACTAGCTTAGGTAGTGGGCTTTGTTTCCAAAAGGAATCCAGATTCTCCAGTCCTGTCACCAATAATATTGTTAACAGTCACCATGCCACAGTACTGAGAAAGGATAGACATGGGGTTGGAGAGATGGCTCAGCGGTTAAGAGCACTGGCTTCTCTTCCAGAGGTCCTGAGTTCAATCCCCAGCAACCACACGGTGGCTCACAACCATCTATAATGTGATCCGACGCCCTCTTCCGGCATACAGGTGTACATGCAGACAGAACACCCATATACATAAAAATAAATAAATCTTAAAAAAAAAAAGGACAGACACTAAAAACACCTGTATGTGACAGTAGAAATGACAGCATTTGTGGATCAAGAAAATATTTGGGAGCACTACTGAAAACAGAATTGAAACTAGCTGGGACCACTGTACAGAGCCAGACAAAATATTGTTCTATTTATTGTGATATCATTCCAATTTTACATTGTATATAACACCTGCCAATTGCATATATGTACATATAATTTATGTGCCCAATATTTATGTTTAGAGGGCAACACACATAAGGGTTCAATGATACTTTCAGTTTCTTACATAGTGGAAAGAAGATATTATTTTCTAAAGACAAAAATATATCATGAAACTTCTACAAAGGCTACTAAAATTAGACATGTTATTAAAATCCCTTTACTCAAGAGATAGAAGGAGAGCATAATGCCTGGTTATCGGCTGCGTTATGTTGTGGTCCTAACCCCTGTTATCTATAAATAGGTCCTCATTTGGAAATAGAGTGCTTGTTAATATGATAAAGTTGAGGTTCGGAAGGCTTTAATCAAATATGATTGGTATCCTAGTAAGAAGAAAACACAGTGTGAAGACAAATAAGGAGAACACTATGTGGTGACAGGGGCAGAGACAGAAATGATTTAACTGCAAAGCAGGAATGCCAAAGATGGATGCCATCATTAAATGCCAGGCAGAGGCAAGAACAGATTCTACTCAGTATCTCAGAAGAAGCAAGGTTTTGTGGACAGAAGTTTCAATTCATGTCTCTAGATTCCATAATTGTCAAAGAATTAGTTTCTGTTGTTTTGAGCAACTCATTTAAGGTACTTTATTACAACAGTCCTAGGGAAATAAATACATTTTTCTACTTATAATCATTCAGAGTACAGTTGAGAGGATGGTGTTATGGCTAATTCTGTCAACTAGATATTACCCAGAACCACCCAGGCAAACTCTGGAGATGCCTGTGAGTGTCTGTATCAGGCTATCTGAGGTGGGAAGAGTCACTCCAAATGCAGGCAGCACCGTACCTTGGGCTGTGATCCTGAACTGAATAAAATAAAAGGAAGTGGGCTGAACACCAGCGCTCATCTCTGTCTACTTCCTGACTGCAGGTGCAAAGCTGCCTCATATTTCTCCCACCACGATACACTGTCCTCTTAAACTCTGAGCCAAGCAAACCCATCCTCCATGATCTACTTTTGTGACAACAATGAGGGCAGTCAGATATAGATGCTTCAAAGGATGCTAATAAGTAAATTGGTGGTTTGTTGTTAAAAACATGTCCTTGAAGAAATACCAAGGGCAAGAACTAATAAAACTATGATTATAATTAATTCCATTTCTCACATATAGCACTTTGATCAAGAATACCTAGGAGTTAATAAACTACTACCATATATGTACAGCAAAGTGAAGGATCTCCTCTCCTCACTAACAGCATATAGCAGTATTTTTATCAGGAAGAGCTGTATTAAACACAAACAAAAATATACAGAGAGAATGAGGGAGGCATGGAGGGGGGGCATGGAAGGGAGGGAGGGGAAGGTGAGAAGAGGGGAAGAATAAAAGAGAGAATATGTAGCTCTAAAAGAGCAAGGGTTTTTAAGAATTTCTGGCTGGGCTCTGGCTTAGTGCAGTGCACAACCCCTTGGGTTTGACCTTTATTAGCATACAAATAACTAGCTAGTTAACTAACTAACTAACTAACTTCTCATGAAGAGAAACTAAGGACTAGATGGAAACACTGATGAATTCTACCAAATGCTTAATATTAATTAAGCCAAAGTATTACTACCAATCCTTTGCAAGTTCTTCCAAAAAGTAGAAGGGATGAGGGAATGTTTTCTATCTCAAATTTTGTAAGAGCAATGTTACCTAGATAACCAAACCAAAGATATCCAAGAAAATTAGAGACGAATATTACTTATGAATATAAGTGAAAAAAAATTCCACAAGACATTTGGAGGCAACACTGTAAAAATTATAAACATAATAATATGCCATAATGAACTGGGTTTATCCAAAGACTGCAAGATTGGTTTAACATCTGAATTATTCAGTATATTATGTTAACAAAATAAAGAAGAAAAACCAATCTCACATGACCTTGTCAATTTTGTAGAAAACAGCTGATAAAATCTAATGCCTTCCCATGACAACACTCAACAAATCTGGGACAGCTGAGAACACCCTCAGACTAACAGCTTCTGGTCCCCTCCCCCCTTGGTTTTTTGAGATAGGGTTCCTCTGTGTAGCTCTGGCTGTCCTGGGACTTGCTCTGTAGACTGGGCTGACACTCACCTTGAACTCACCTGCTTCTGCCTCCCAAGTGTTGTAATGAAAAGCATGCACCACTGGGCGTGAGGTAGAGGCAGGTGGATCTCTGTGAGTTCAAGGCCAGCCTGGTCTACAGAGTGAGTCCAGGACAGTCTGGGCTACACAGAGAAACCCTGTCTCGAAAAACAACAAAACAAAACAAAAGCAAAGCATGCAACACCACTGCCCAGCCTGACAGCTTCTATTCCAACACAAAAACTAATATCACACTCGATGACAAGAGACTAGATGCTTCCTTCCTAATGTTGTTACCATCTTTATTCTGTATTATACTTGAATACTAGCTGGGTTAATTTGGAAATAGTAACAAATAAAAACACAGAGATTAGAAAGAAGTAAAACCATTCTATGTATAGGTGATATGATCTTGTATTTTGAGAAGCCCAAGGAACCACATGAATTAGAACCACATGAACCACATCTATTAGAAGAAATATGCCAGGGCTGAGACTGAGCTCAGATGGTAGAGTAGCTTGCCTAGCATGCAAGGCGCCTTGGGTTCAATTCCCAGCATGTCACAAAACCGAATGTAGTGGAGTAGAGTAATAATTTCAGCACTCAAGACATGAAGGCAGGAGGAGCAAGAGGTGAAAGCCATCCTCAGCTACAGTCAGTTTCAGGCCAGTGTGAACTACATGAGAACCTGTCATAAACAAACTCAGAAGAAAAGAATATAACAGTTTAGTGAGACTGAAAAAAAATAATCAGTATACAAAATTTAATTGTAATGACTAATCTAAAACTGACATTAAGAAAATAACCCTATTTGCAACAGAGACTAAAGTATTAAGGGATAAATTTAATTAAGCAAGAGTTGCATGCTGAAAACTATAAAACATTGCTGAAAGAAATTAAAAAGTACCAGAATAAATGGAAATTAGTCGTGTTATTAAAAATCAGTCACATTATTAAAATGACTAATTTTATGCAGTCTATTTAAGCTCATGGATCAGAGCCTTTAATATTGTTAAGATGGAAATACTCTTCAAATTGACCTACAGATTAAATGTAATCCTTATCAAAATCTCAGTTAGATTTTTTTTTGGCAGAATTCATGTGGGGACCTTAAAATTCACATGGAAACATAAGCAGCTTAAGAGTGACCAAAAATAGTTTTAGCTCATTACAAAATTATAGTAATCAAGATGGTGTAGTACCTAGCAGATGAATGGAATCAGTTTGCAAGGTCAGAAAAAAATCTTCATACTAAGGGGTCAATTTATATTGTCAGAGGTTGTCCAAACAATTCAATGGAGGAAAGAACAAATGGAGTTGTGAAAGTGAATATACATATGCAGAAAACAAAAACCAAAACCTAAGTTGGACCCTTATCTTACACTATACACAAAGATAAACAAAGATAAAATGCATAAAAGACCTAAATGTAATAGCTAAATCTATAAAACTCTGTATTGTTTAGTGCCAGGGATCAAACCAGGGCCTCAAGCATGCTCTGCCACTGAGCTACATCCTTACTCCAGAACTGTGACAAATTTGACAAAGCACAGAAATAAATGGTTTTGACAAAACAAAACAGTGTGCTAAAAGTGATAATAAAATAAAAACGTATATGCTTCAAAGGGCATCTTTAAAGAAGCAAAAAGAAAATGCCAGGCATGGTCACACATCCCTGTAAACCTGGGTACTCTGGAGCTGAGAGTAGCCTTGCTACATAGCAAGACCTTGGACAGACAGCACAAGGGAGAAAGAATGGAGGGAGAAGGGCAAAAAAGAGAGTTCAGAAGGAAGAAGGGACGGAGGGGAGAAAAAATACAGAGTAAGGGAACTTGTGTTTAAATTACATATTTGTTAAGAAACCTGCATCTAGAATATATAAAAAACTCTTTAAAGAAAGCAAGAGATTCACATAGACATTTCTCCAAAGATAATATGCAAATGGCCAATATATACATGAAAGATGTCCAACATCATTACTCATTAAATAATGATATAATAAGACTATAATTCTTCATATCTAGGACCATTATACTAGGACCATTATAATAAGAATAAAAACAACAATAATAAAAACCATAGGCAACTGGTGAGGATGTGGAGAAATTTGGAAGATCATACATTGCTAGTGGGAATCTAAGATAGATTAGCTACCTTGGAAAACAGTCTGAGAGTTTCCCAAAGAGTAAAACAGAGTCATCACATGAGGTATCATATGTACTCCTATGGAGATATCCAATGGAAATAAAACATATGTCTACACAGAAACCAGAACAAATGCTTATACTGTATTATTCACAATGACCTTAAAGTGGAAACAAAACGAATGTTTATTACCCAAGGAATGGGTAAACAAAATGTGGGATATATAGCCACACAATTGAATGAAGTTTGCCACTTCTCTCATCTTGGGTTATTTGTTCCCCTCTCTAGTACAAATTCAAGGTCTCATACATGACAAGATAGTCTGAGTTATATCCTTGGCTATATATATATATCAGCAGGGATATAACTGCCAATATATCCCTAGTTTTCCTCACTCATCTTCAAACAACCTGGGACCTTGGACATGCCTTGTGTACGTTTTTCTCTAAGCATATATACAGCACTGTTCTCAGGTCACAGTCTGAGTTCCATAAAGGGCTGCTCACTCATGGCAGGGACTATGTCCTATTTTATACATGAGACCAAGCAAGAATCTGGCTGAGAGTGAGTGGCTCGGTAAGTACAGAGAAAGATGTAGATAGAAGACATCACCCAATTTTTATCCAGGTCCTAGAAAACGTTTTAGAGGCTGCCATTTTCTACCCACTTCTCCAAATAAGGAAAGACAGTACTAATTGTGGATGTGAGGAGCATCCAGAGCTCTAGAAGTGCCCTCTTTTTTTTTTTTTCTTTAAAATTATCTGAGAACTAGGGAAGTAAGGTGCACTCTATCACACAGTTCTTCAGTGCTTATCAGACAGGTGGAAGAGGGCTGAGGGCAGAGTTTGCCACTACTTTCAGACTAAAGTTCAGACTTTACAAGCTGGTCAAGGTTCTTTGTCTTAACTATCACTATTTCTTAGAGACTCTTCAACATGAATTACTCCTGTTATTGTACCTTAGAATTGGAGTTACAGATGGCTCTGAATGGCCATGTGTGCTGGGAACCAAACCTGGGTTCTCTCAGAGAGTACCAAATGCTCTTAATTGCTGAGTTATCTCTCCATTTTCTGTTCTTCTAACAGGCCTCTCTCACTCAAATATTTATTTTGTATTTATTTTTAATTATGTGTGTGTGTGTGTGTGTGTGTGTGTGTGTGTGTGTGTGTGTGTGTGT
>CAJQZJ010031900.1:7452803-7489134 GCA_907164525.1 Lophiomys imhausi
TGTGTGTGTGTGTGTGTGTGTGTGTGTGTGTGTGTGTGTGTGTGTGTACATGAGTGTAGTGTCTGCAGAGGTCAGAGACATCAGGTCCCCCTCGGAGCAGGAATTACAGATGGTTGTGAGCCACTTGATGTGGGTGCTAGCAACTGAACTCAGGTCCTCTGCAAGAGCAATATGCATTCTTAACCACCATACCAACACCCGAATTTTTACATTTTGCCTTAGTAAAGGTGTATTCTGTCTTTGGCCCAGCCCAACCCTTTTCTACTGAGGTCTTCTACTCTACTTTTCACTTCAGAATGGGAGCCATCACTTCTTTCTGTGTTCTTTCAGCTTTTCGGATTTACTATAGTGTTTCTAGTCTTTTTACACATTCTTCCAGGAGCTCATGTGGTGCAAGACAAGCAGCCTGTGTACAATAAATGTTGCCAAACTGAATGATAGAAAGCCAACAGAGCTGGTCATTACTCTGAGTGGCAACAGACAGGTCAACTAGTGAGACACAAAAATAATTACATGGCTTCTGCCCTCCACTATGGGGGATCTCAGGGGAGCTATGGGGGTTTCACAAGAGAGTCAGAAGCTCAAGACATTCTAGATGAAGCCAGGAGCATTCCACAGACACTGTAAGCAGGTCAAACTATCTCCTAATCTGAACGTGCTTTGTGTTTTTGTGCTTTATTTTCCCAAGGGCGGGTGGAGGGCACACACATTCCAACCATTTGGGTCAATGTCCTAACAGTTTGCTATCTTAGCTGCTTTATTTTAAACTTTTAATCCCGCACATTCCTCTGAAGTCTCTGGGATCCAGACCCAAAGCTCAGTTTTCAGCAGCAGATAGAACATCACATACTCTACATTTTTGTGGCATACCAGCTTTCTAAATGGAAAGGAAAAAAAAAGAAAGATTGACTCTAACTCTTGCCTTGCTATAGCTAAAAAGGTCCTTTGGACAATGTTTGACTAAACCAAACTCAAGCCTTACTTTCTTCTTCTCCAGCCTCTGCACTCTAGCTATAATTTCTCTCCACATAACCATGCCTTCAGAGTGGCAGATAAAGGCGGCCCTGTATCATATTACCTTCTGCAAAGCACAATGAAAACTCAAGAGAAAGGGAAATTTTTTTTTTTTTTTTGGTTTTTCGAGACAGGGTTTCTCTCTTTAACAGCTCTGGCTGTCCTGGACTCGGTTTGTAGACCAGGCTGGCCTCGAACTCGCAAAGATCCGCCTGCCTCTGCCTCCCAAGTGCTGGGATTAAAGACGTGCGCCACCACCGCCCGGCGAAAGGGAAAAATTTAATGAGAGTAATTCCAAGGGTGTTTAAAGCTCACTGGGAATAAAAATGATTGACATGAGATTATTATAACTTACAAGACTGGTATAAATATACAAGAAATAAGATATCTCTAAAATATATATTTTAAAAGATGATTGCATAGGAAAAACTTAAAATAGTAATTACATCAATATAGTGATAGAAATATTAAAGACACATTAAAAACAAGCCGTGACAAATGCCTGCTTATGATCTAGTAGCATTAAAGTCATAGGGCCCTAAAGAATGACGCACTTCAATAGGAGTTGCCCTTTGAGCACAGGCTGCTCCTAGGACAGGAAGCTAGGAAGGCATGGTTTACCGAGCAGTCTCACTGCCTCCAGTCATTCCACATGCAGCTCCCAGGATAAGCTTTTAATCCTGAGTATGCCTCTTCTAAAAAAGTCTTCAGTGGCTCTCCATTTTCTATTAGTAAAAGATGCAGTGTTTTGCCCTAGGTTCCTCTAGAATGAAGCTTTCACAAACTTTTCAGTATAGGGCAATTATCACAGGGACTCAAAGGATGGTAGCCTTATGTCTTTCAAAAGATCAGATCTTTGAAGGCTATGCTAGTGTTTTCAGCGCCTGGGACTACACCTGCTTCTCAGGTAAATAATATACATGAGAATGGGAAGAGAAAGGAATAAAGAGACATTCATGTCCAAACATGGAAACATGCACAGCACTTTATACAGATGTCGTATACCACACTATCACCAGCTTTGTCAAATGAACAGGGCCTCGCGTCGGCTAGGCCAGGACTCTACTTCCCAGCTTTCGAAGCATAGGAGGAAAGGACCTCATCTGCAAAGCGTTCTGTTCTTACTGTGCTGGGTGGACTAAGCACATTGAAATGTAAGCAACAACTGGCAAGCCATGGGGTACAGCAACTTCATGTCATATAATAAAACTGGCTGACCTCCAGAGACCACTTGCTTATTTCCTCAAATAGATAGATCACTTCTGAAGAATGCCAGTGGTGTGGCAGCTGACAGGTCCAATGCTTACACAGCCTCATTACAGAAAACCTTCCCAAGGCCGCAGATCATTTATGTAGGGTAAGCTATCTAAGTAATTTGAATACTGTGCTCTCTTAACTAGTTCTCAGATAGAGGGAACTATTTTAAAATATGAATGCAACTAACTTAGGAACAAAAATCCATGATTTCTTTTAATAGAAATAATTACAATTATAGAAGGTATAACAAATGCTCAAACAAATGTTCAAAACTGTCAACTTCAGTTTTTTTTCAAGTTCCAGATAATCTTAACTGCACTTCTTAAAAATATTTTATTGAAGCCATGCATGGTGGCACACACCTTTAATCCCAGCACTTGGGAGGCAGAGGCAGGTGGATCTCTGTGAGTTCGAGGCCAGCTTGGTCTACGAAGTGAGTCCAAGACAGCCAGGGCTACACAGAGAAACCCTGTCTCGAAAAAAAAAAAACAAAACCAAAAATATTTTATTGTATTTATTATTTATTTTGTGTGTGTGTGTGTGTGTGTGTGTGTGTGTGTGTGTGTGTGTGTGTATACGAGTGTGCACACCCATGTGCACAGTTTGGGGCTCAAAAGACAACTTTGGAAAGCTGATTCTCTCCATCTACCATGTGGGTTCCAGGGATTTAATTCAGGTTGTCGGCTTGGTGTGCCTTTCGTTGCTGAGCCATATTGACAGTCCTTAACTGCGATACTTTAATGTTTGGTTCAGATAATTAACACTACAGTGTATGGAATGCTTTCTGCTCAATAATTATTTATTGAGTAAATATATGAGTTGTAAGATGCTCTTCAGAATGACTTCTTAGGAGTGGGCATTTCTAATGGCACACTCCATAATCACACCATCAAGACCAGCAGTACAAAGAAGGTTCCTATGGATGTAAACCTTCACCTTTGGCACTGGCAAGCAATGTGCTGCAGGCAGGATGCTTTAGTGGTCTGCTTTAGTCTCTGAAGGGTGCAGCTTTAAAGATTTGTTCCAAGTAACAGAAATGAGAAATGTGGACAGATTTTTATGGAGACCCATAGGAGACAGAGGTAAAGTCCATATAGTTCCTTAATTAGGAAATTTATGCATTAAGTCCAACAAGCTTGACCAAGAGATTCATAGAGCATATAAACCATGACTTGAAAATCTCTTACATGGATTTCCCTGTGAACAGTCAGATTTCTTTCATCTGGGAACCTTCAAAAGTCAAACACAGCAATCATTTTTAGCTCATTTATTCAAACACATTCTTAGCACCTCCTGTGTGTTTTAGATAATGTGTTAGGCTGTAGGGATACAGAAAGAGGAGCAAGCCAAAAATATGTAGAGTAAAGGGAGAGTTGATGGAGCTTTAAAATAAGCAATGTATAGACTGCTTAGTTACAGAGTGACTGAGAAGTCCTGAAGTTGTCAGCTGGGCTTCAGCAGAGTAGAACTTCCATGCTTCTGACTCTAGCCAGATAATAGAGCAGCAGACTTGCCCACATAAAAGATAATCAACGAACCTTTTATTATGACATTTTAAGATAGAAATAAGAAATATGAGAATGTCAAAGGTTTAATAAAAAGAGATAGTCTATCACTTCTTTGGGAAATTGTTTTGGGTGCAGACATGCTGTAAAACCCAGATTGGGTGAGATTAAGATGATAAAGGCCAGTTTATCCCATGATCCATGAGAAGTCACCATCATGTTGAGTGTCCTGCTCTAATGACTTACTTTATTCCCTAGAGATAGGGTCTCTCACAAAACCTGGGGCAAGTTCCAGCAAGCTTCCTGTCTCTATTCCTATAGTGTTGGAGCTGGGGGCATGTGTGGCCCAACTTGGCTTTAGGTTGGTACCAGGGATTTAAACTAAGGTCTTAATGTTTGCACAGCCATTTGTTCATCTTTCCCACTTAGCTATCTTCCCTGCTCCCACCTTATTTGTTTTTAAGATAGAGTCTCATGTTTCCCAGATTGGCCTTGAACTCCTGTCCTTCTGTCTACCTCCCAAGTGTCAAGATTAAAGGTACAGGTCACCATGTCCAGCTCAACAATACCATTAGAGCTTTAAATCACAAAAAAATTACTCAGTTTAAAACAGTATGGAGATGATTTGCTGAATGTCTTAAAAAAGAGAGCTCCAAATGTCACCTACATACTTGTTCCACCAGGGAAAGCAGTAATCAACCGAAACCCTCAGCTTCTGGAGCCGAGGAAACCAACCTTAATTATTACTCCTCCAAAGCAGAAGCATGAAGCACACACCAAACCATACAAAGTCAAGCACAGAGCTACTTAAGCACTTAAAGAAGGCTTGAAGCTAATTATTTTCCTAGTTCTAACTTTGCCATTGATTTTTTTTCTTCACTTTTTGGTGGTTGGCAAGTACATAAGAATATATTTGATAGTTAAAGTGTAAAGTCCACCATGAAGCTTGATGGCTTAGGAATAGCTGTAAGTTCAAAGAGATGATTAGACTTTGGGTCTGACTGATTTTGGTATGTGATTTTTTTTTTTTTAAAGATTTATTTATTTATTATGTATACAATGTTCTGTCTGCAGATATATCTGCAGGCCAGAAGAGGGCACCAGATTTCATTGTGGATGGTTGTGACCCACCATGTGGTTGCTGGGAATTGAACTCATGACCTGTGGAAGAACAGTCAGTGCTCTTAACCGCTGAGCCATCTCTCCAGCCCCTGTGATTTTTTTTTTTTACTTGCAGTTTTTTTTGTTTGTTTGTTTTTACAATAAGAGTAACAAAAACAATCCCAAAAGAAGACTGGATAACATAGGCATCATAGCACCATATACTTATGACAAAGGAAAGAAATGCATCTTTTTCTTTCTTTCTTCTGGTGTTGGGCAGTGAACCCAGGGTCTTGTGATTGCTGGGCAAGAGCTCTACCACTGAGCTGAACTCAACAAAAAGCAATCTTTCTCACAGAAGATCTTGTACTTTTAGACTCTGTGTAACTATAATATTTTAAAGTCTTCAATCTTGTGCCTGAAAGTTGATGATTCAAAAGTCACAGCCTCAGTGCTTCACAACAACGTAACCACTGAGAGCATTAGAGCTGTGGGTGCTGGAGACTTTGGGTTCTAACCTTGCTTTAATCTCCCCTGCCCTGTTTTCTTCGTGTAACCATGAGATAAAATAGTTAAACAACTTATCTTGTAAAAAAAAAGAAGAAAAATTTTTGGTAGGGTTTTATGTAGCCTAGCCTGGCCTCAAACTTACTATCATGTAGCCTAGAATGAAGGGGCTGATAGGTTAATATAAGTTAGATTTAGTGAATACCTAAGTTTCTGATACAGTCTCTTAATTCGGGGCATGAAGATCAACTGCTGTGAGCAATTAGCTTATCAGCTTATGGAAGAAGTCAGGTGAAATGAGGGGAGTCTCTTTGGACTGAAAAACAAGGTTGAAGCCAGGTGAAACAAGGAAAGACTTTATGACCTGGCATTGCTTTCAACTGCTAAGTGGGCAGAGCCCAAATTAAGCTGAAGCGGGTGGAACAAGGAGTGATCCTATTTAAGGACAAGTGGATGACGCCAGAGGGCTGCGTGCTAAGGGCCCCCGATATGAGAGAGCTCCGAGAGTCCTGCTGGAGAAAGTTCTGGTAGACCAATGGCCAGATCTCCCTGAGGCAGAAGGAAGCTGGTGAGCAGAGAAAGCCTCGGCAAGACAGCAAAAGGCCAAGGACTAAACCCTGTGGCTCAGCTTTTGCCTAGAGGGGTTTGACCTGTCCGAACAGTGGCCTGAACGGAACTGTGGCCAGCTTTAAAGACTGAGGCAGAACGGCAGAGTTGCTGATACGAAGGAAGTAAGGTGGCCTACAGACGCTGAGGTCTCCCAGAGAGAAGAAAGCCTCAAGCCTTATTTAAAGTGAGACTTCGATAGCCAATTTACCCTGACGAACCTGCGTCTGAGCTATTCCAGAAAAAGGACTGCTAAGTGAGTTAAAGAGTCTACCCCCGAGACTGGTTTCCTGACGACTGAGGACCTGCCCCAGAGACTGTATCATTCTAAAAGGGTATGAAGGTAGTTGTTATGATTATCAATAGGTTTAGTGGATAGGTTAAAGGGGTTGTAGGAATTTATAGGATTAATAGTTAAGAAATTGTTGGTGTTTGTTATAAGTGAATTTAGTAATAAATAAATAAGAGTTAAATAATAATTTAAAAGTTCGGTTACACTAGAATGACAGTGAACCCCTGATCGTTCTACCTCCCTTTACCAGGTTCTGGGGACAAGGCCTGTGTCACCGTGCCTCACTTTTCTTTTTCTTTTTGAGACATAGTCTTACTATGAATCCCAGGTTAGTCTCAGGGTCACGATGGATTCTCCTGGCTTAGGCTCCCTAGTGCTGGGATTGCAGGCATAAATTGCCACATCCAGTTGCTAATAGAAAGTTTTAGGAGGAGATGCCATATGGTATTAATTCCCAACAATTGCAACACATGTTACTGAGGCTGTCATGAAAGAATTGGCATAGAAAAATATCTACTAAATATAATTTCTGATATATTATCTTACGGCATGAAGTTAAAAAAAACTTCATCGTACATTGTACTTCTAAAAATACGAAATATTGAGAAAAGTCCAATAAACCATTCAACCTACAAAGTTTATTGGAACTGAAGCTAGAGGTCTTTTCTCGTAGAATGTACTTTCAACTACTTGAGGGTTGTTCTGACTGAGTCTCCCAATGGGAGATATTAGAGTATTTCTCCTATCGTATGGCTTCAATTTTTTGGAATTATATATATATCAGCTAGTATACTTGAAAATAAAATAAGATATATATATAAAATATATATATATACACATTTTTCCTTACAATAACATGGCAGAGGAAAAAGACAAAGAAGGGAGATGAGAAGCTAGGTCCTTCAGAGACATACTGCAGTGGTGTTTAAACAGCAGTCAGTGTTCCGTTAGAGTCTCACTGCTCACGTCTTCTTCCCCATAGGAGACAGGCACGAATCCCCCTCCCCCCTTATTCTGCCCCAGGCTTTCCTTTTTGGAAGGAAAGAAACTGGTTGATACTCAAGTAGGGGATTCAGAAGTCACTGAGAATCCCAGAAAAAGAGTGAAGAAAGTAGAGATCTGGGAAAGTAGACACCTGAGGCAGTTCTGCTAACCCTCCTTGCACGCCCTCCATTGCAGCAGGTCTGTGACACAGCCTGCCAGCCTCTGCCTAAATACCTCCAGTGACAGAACTCATACTTCCAGTCTGCTTGATCCATGCCAGAAATCCCATTCCTCACATTATTCAACCTTGTGTATATTTTGCCCTAAAAGACTCCTCCAACTTGTCCACTGTTCCTCCCTATCTTGACTGAAGCTCCCCTTTCTATCCTTTATGTAGTTCTGCAGTAATAGAACTTGCTACTAAATACCTTAACCTGTATGTACTCATTTTAAATCACTCATTTGTCTTCTCAAAGCCCTTTGAGGGAGCCACTATCACAAATAACAAAGGTCTAAGATTTTTACCCTGAAATACATCTTTTCTAATGCTCTCTCTACCTTGCAGCAACCTCAAATGGCTGTGGCATCAAGCTAGTCTGCATCTCAGGGTCTTGTTCACTTGTTGCCTCCGTCTAGAACATTCTTTCTTCCCTATGATGATGAGTTAAACCAGCTCAGGAGTGATTTCCAGGGAGGCTTATTTTGACACCCTTCTTTATGTAACATCAAAAATGTTCCATGTGTGTTTCCACAACTATATTTATCACTTTATACTGATTCAAGTTCCCTTCTTTTTCTTCAGTCCTTCAAGGCAAGGATTACAACAGCATATTTAGCACATGACACAGGGCTCATGGCAGCAGGGATTTAAAATAAGTCTAGTAAAAACTTGAATATTATTTTTTAAAGTAAATGTAAACTTATAATTCCAATGGTACAATTTTTGATCCTCCAGGAAAATACGACATTTAGCCAGTACATAAAAAGTCAAGGCTTAAATAGCATTTACTTAACTTTTATGCTTACCTAAGTTGCTATATGTTGCACTGCAGGAATTCACATCTATAGGATCCAGAGTGTCATCTTTCTCTTCCTCCCTTTCCAGGTCCGCTGGGGGCAACAATGGTGTGACTGAAGTGCCATCTTGCTTCACAGCAGGAGTTCTTGGATCCTGAGGAGAAAATTCCTCTGCCACTTCATGGGTCACGCGACTGAAACAAATCAGAAAGCTCATGAAATTTTAATTTAAAAAGTTTTGTTAAAAATTAGATTTATAGGGCAGGGTGTAGTGGCATACACATTTAATTCCAGCATTTGGGAGGCAGAGGCAGGCGAATCTCTGTGAGTTCAAGGCCAGCCTGGTCTACAAAGCGAGTCCAGGACATCCATGGATATACAGAGAAACCCTGTCTAGAACCCCCCCCCTCAAAAAAAAAAAACCCGAGATTCATGGAAGATGTGTTTCCCACTGATGCGGATAAACAGCCCTATAATCACAACAGGAGGTCATCAACTCCCTTGCACTTACCTGAGCACAGACCAAGTATTGAAGTATTGTTTTTGTTTGTTTGATTTCTTTCTTTTCTTTTTCTTTTTTCTTTTTTTTTGGGGGGGGGGGGTTTCGAGACAAGGTTTCTCTATGGAGCCCTGGCTGTCCTGGACTCACGCTGTAGACCAGGCTGGCCTCGAACTCACAAAGATCGCCTTCCTCTGCTTCCCAAGTGCTGGGATTAAAAGTGTGTGCCACCACTGCCCAGCTATGTTTGTTTTTTTTTTCCAAGACAGGGTTTCTCTGTGTAACAGTACTAGCTATCCTAGAACTCTCTTTGTAGACCAGGCTGGCCTTGAACTCACAAAGATCCACCTGCCTCTGCCTCCCAAGTGCTGGGATTAAAGACGTGAGCCACCACATCCCGGCTCAGACAGAGTATTTTGAAGCTTGACCTCGATTCATACTAGTGGAGGTAGGGTAGGCTCAAATGGAGCTTGCTTGCAAATTAACAGGCAAGGAATAGAACAATTAAACAAAAGTCTGAGACCTTCATACAGGAGCATTAAATCTACAGTTTTTTTTTTTTTTTTAAGGAAGAATGGGTAACAACAGAAGATGATGAATGCTTAACTGGTTAAAGAGAAAAATACTCAAGAATTTAGTAAATCAGGTGGTACATTTACTATATTATTATATTACTTAATAGTACTCTACTACTATAGTAAATACAACACTTTACTTACCATATAGTATTTGCCACATGTTAAAATATTTACTGAAGTATTTAGAAAGAACTAGTAATAAAATTTTGATTATACTATACAAATAAGGATACAACTATTTTGGTAAGTTAATGCTAAGTAGATAGAAGGAGATCAGTTCTCATCTATGTGGGTGCAGGAGGGAAGTCAAATGGAAAAGAAGGTTGACTCTTTAGCTAATTTCATTTATGAAAACAAATCTGAAACATCCTGGAGGTCGTGAATTAGTTAAGGACTAATCTTTTCCTTTTTAACCACTGTCAGCAAGAGCTGGAGAGGAGAGATGGCTTAGTGGTTAAGAGAACTGGCTGCTCTTCCAAAGGACCCAGGTTCAGATCTCAGCACCCACATGGCAGTTCAAAACTGTCTGTAATGGCCAGGCATGCTGCTGGTGTAAGCCTTTAATCCCAGCTCTTGGGAGGCAGAGTCAGGCAGATCTCTATGAGTCCAAGACCAGCCTTGTCTATAGAGTGAGTTCCAGGATAGCCAAGGCTACACAGAGAAATATATATATTTTTTGTGACAGGGTTTCTCTGTGTAGCCTTGGCTGTCCTGGACTCACTTTGTAGACCAGGCTAGCCTTGAACTCACAGAGATCCTCCTGCCCCTGCCTCCTGAGTGATGGGATTAAAGGCATGCGCCACCCTGCCTGGCCAGAGAAATCTTTAACCATGGCCAACTCATTTACTTTTAGCTACCTCTCCCAGTCTCTGAACTCCCTACTTAAAATCTGTCATTTTTATGGTCATGAAGTACAAGGGGTTCAAATGGTCACTAATTGCTGGAACACAAAATGGCTGAGTCAGCAAATCTCAAGTTGCTGGCCAATGAAAGTTTCAGGGTCTGAGAAGTGTTCCAAGACTATCATATCCTCACCATATTCTTCCTGACTTCTTTATGGGCAAAAAGAAACAAGAAAAAGAAAGATTTTGTGGGGAGGGGAGGCTGCATGTGTGGGTACATGTCTTCAGGATAAAGGAGGACACCAAGGGTCCTCAATTACTTTTCTTACTTTTTGGGGACAGGTTCTCTGAACCTAGAGCTCACTGATTGGTTGTACTGGCTGCCCTTCTAGGAAACTTAAATCTGACTGGGGAAGTGGAATGTTGAAGCTTTAACATTTTTTTCTCTCAAAGAAGGGATGATATTTTCTAGTTACTTTATATGTGGCTGTCTTGAAATTAGAAGTAGTTTATATTAACTTTTGCCTAGCAAAGAACATTTTCTTTTTCCTTAAGTATGTGTACAACTACTTAGTAATAGCCAATCTTTACTCGAAGTGGTGTCTGAGTGGCTTGGAAGTGTCACTGCACTCTGTGTTACTGAGACATGGAAGCCACACTCCTTATTACTGTCTCCTTATGATGTCTCAGCTCAGGAGAAACCAGTTTTACATGGAAGGCCTCATTTTTGCTTTGATGACTAAGGCAGCCCATTTAGAGGAGACAGTATGTTTACCCAGACCACCTTGCTGACTGCTGGTGGAGAGATTGGCTCCCACCTCTTCTATCCCCAGGAGCCAGAGCCTATAGTGGAACTTCCAGTTCATTACACACTGCAGGTATAAAGAAAGACCTCTGGCTCTGCTAGCTTGGAAAGAATATTTCTAAAGTTGTGTAGCCGCCAGCAGATTTCTAATCTTACACTTCTGTCCAGACATATGCATAATTTTTTTTGTTTGTTTTTTGACACAGGGTTTCTCTAAGTAGCCCTGGCTGTCGTAGACTTCCTTTGTAGACCAGGCTGGCCTTGAACTGCAGAGATCCTCCTGCCTCTGCCTCCCGAGTGCTGGGATTAAAGGCATGTGCCACCACGCCTAGCCACATGATTTTTATAATAAAAGACTGGTAAGAAGGGAGGCCTTCAGATTACTCCCTTAAGTGTGTAGCTGATCTATGTTCTAATGACATAAGTAAAAATCTCTTACAGAAGCTTGTGGGCTGGAGAGACTACTCAGTTGATACAGTACTTACTGTGCAGGAGAAGGACAAGTATTCACATCCCCAGAACTTTCAACAAGTCACAAAAAAAGGTGGAATGAGCCTGTACCCCAGCACTGGGGAGGCAGAGAAAAGCCCTGGGACTTGCTGTCCACATCTGGTTTTTGTGCTACAGGTCTGTAATCTCAGCTATTTTGGAGGCTAAAACAAAAGGATTCGAATTCAAGGCCTATCTGGGTTCCATTGTGACTACAAGGCTAGCCTAGGCAACTGAGCAAGACTGCCTCAGAATAAAAGAAGTTTAAAATGGGCTTGGAATAGCTTGGGGAAAGTGCTTGTCTAG
This sequence comes from Lophiomys imhausi, assembly GCA_907164525.1. NCBI lineage: Eukaryota > Metazoa > Chordata > Mammalia > Rodentia > Muridae > Lophiomys > Lophiomys imhausi. Next base: position 7,464,606 of record CAJQZJ010031900.1, read on the forward strand.
CATATGCTAGGTCCTAGATTCAATGCCAGACAGGCTATTAGGGACCCCTAATCTCTGAACCTGATCTTGGTTCTTTTCCTTTTCTTAAAGTTAGTTTATTTATGTATGACATATGAACATGGGCACATACTTTCTTGTGCAGGTGTGTATGGAAGCCAGAGGTTGAGGGCAGCTGTCTTTTTCTACTACTTTCCACCATTTTTTTTTTTTTTTGAGTCAGGGTCCCTCACTGAATCTGGAACTCACTGTTTAGGCCAGATGTGCTCCAGTACTGGGGTTGTAGTATAGTTGTGTGCTTGTCATGCCTGCTTTTCTACACTGGTGTTAAGGATCAGGTACTGTGAAAACCAGTGCAAGAGCAGCTGTTGCTAATCACTGGGTCTGTTCCACATATATAATTCGGAACTTTGCTCTAAGGGTAGGGACAAACAAAACATGGATGCCAAAAGCAAGAAATAACAGACTCACCCGCTGTACTCACTCACACAACTCCCCATTGAAGGACATTTTCACAGGGTCTCTTCAAGTCTGTTAGCCACGCTCTGAAACTGAGCGAGCAGAGGCTTCTGAGCTCTGAAGCATTCCAAGGTGCACAAGCTAAGCCAAGACACTTGAATCCTGTACCCCAGTAACACCCACTGCACTTTGACCTTTACTGCAGGGTTTGGTCTTGGAAATGTGCCAATTTGCCTTGGGGGGGGCAAGCAAGTGAAAGCTAGATTTATTAACCCTTGGAGGACCAGGGCAGCACAGCCTACTTAACAGGTTAGAATGCACTGGTATACTAGGTTACCAGTTAAAATAACTTCCAACTATAACAATCTATGCAAGAGTGTTATGAATTTGCAAATGGATGCTGAACTGTTTAATCTGCATTTATAATTATAAATTTATAATTTATAATTAAAAGGAATAAGAACTTTAAAAAATACATCAATAATATGTCATGTCTTAATGCTTGACAGAAGAACAGCTCTTTGTATTATAAAAATAGTAAAAGAGAAAAAAGGAGAGGCTCTAAGAGTTGAAGTGTAGTTAGTAATACAAAGACTAAAACAATGAAGAATTGAGATAGCATGAGGTAAGAGCTACTCATTCCTAAGTATAAACATTATCAAGAGACAAAGCAGCCAGGAGAGGGGAAAATCTTTCTCTTAGTTTCTTAGTGAGCACATTAATTATATAAAGGAGTTTAGATCATTTTTAAAGAAAATAAATGATCAAAAATAATCAGAAAATCTTCTCAAATTCTAAAGTGATCCTTTATACAGGCTTCATCTCCTGACAAAACATCTCACCAACATTTCACTGGGAGATATTTAATGTGATGGAAAACACATGTGTGGAAATGAGAAACTGGTGTTTGTTTTCTTATCATTTTGATCTTCTGAACAAATGACACCATGAAGAAGATAATGGAGATGATGAAAACTCCCCCATCTCATTCAAGAGACAAGTGGGAAAAATCCTACAAAATGAAAATCATGAGGAATATAGTTTGAGAATCTTATTAGATGCTAACATGTGGGAACAGTAAAATAATGACCAACTAGGTATTTTTCAAGGTAAGCAAATTTCATATTCATTTTTATAAAACAAAACTATGTTTAAGTAATGAATGTCCCATGGGCTTTTTATATTTCTGCTATTTAAATTCCTTTCAAAGAGTCTCTAGTTCTATAACAAAAGGTGGAAAGTTTGAAATAACTATGATAATGGTATCTAAGTCCTTAATCTACAGGTTCCATCAAACTGGCTTAGCCTCTTTCTCACCCATCAGCAATAATTCTATTTTCATAATGGAAGGTGATATACGCCTCACTGCACAGCTGGCTCTTGGGCTCCTTGAGTCCTATATCCTCAGTTACAAAACACCCAAAAAAAAGACTGGATCAATACTGAACGTGGTTCCCTTATTCCCTAAACAAAACAGAAAAATACTAGTCACACAGCATTTACATTGGCCTAGGTTATGATAAGTGATCTAGAAATAATTTAAAGTCTATAAAGAGATATGCATAGTGGGACACTTCTGCAAGATCAGTACTCAGAAAACTGAAGCAGGAGTCCTTGAACTGAGAGTTCAAGGCCAGATTAAATTACATAGTGAGTGTAAGGTTCACCTAGGCTACAGGCCAGATTCTGTCTCAAGAAAAAAACAAAATGAAAATGTTTACAAGAGGTTATGTGTAGAGTAAACCGTACATCATTTTACAAAGAAACTCAGGCATCTAAGGATTTTGTTTTGGTATCTGAGGAAATCTTGAAACCAAACCCTAGAAGATTCTGAGGAAGTGACTGTACCTAGAATATTTAGTCAACTTTTTATTAAAGAGGGGTTTTTAATTGCAATTTGATATGTTTGACCCAACACTTAAAATTGTCATATTTGCTACAGATATTATTCTTTTGAATTTGTAGAATGGATACAAGGTGTTCAAAGGCAGCAGGCACATTGCTACAGATCTGTCTGTTATCTAATAAATCCCTTGAAGGTTAAATCTCTTCAGTCTGCAATACTCATACATAATTCAAAGTTATGGAAACAATCTCCCATTCGAAAGCTCACTTGCTTTATCAGGTGGTAGGATTAATCATTATAGCATCAAATGAAATAATCTTTTTTTTCCCCCTGGAAAATTTGCTCAAAACATTTTTTAAAGAATTTTGTTAAGTGTCTGTCTGAATGAACCTTTTAAAAGGCAAATCAAATTTCCCATCAGAACAGATTAAAGGCCCCTCTGTATCTAAATATTTCCATAATTTTAGTTCAACTTTAAGTTTCACATTCAACCACCTTTGTTCAGCTTCAGAAGGGGCAGTTAATGAAATGTAAATGCTATAGAGACTGTCTGTCCCTTGGGCAAACAGCATTCTAAATTTTACCTGCCAGCTCTCTTCAGCTGCTACAGCCATGTATAAGTGCTCAAATCCACCAATAAATTAATGCAGTTTAAAAAGACTCTTATTTCTAAAATCTGAGCATCAGAAGGAATGTTTATAGTTCTATTTTTGGTCTCCTGAGCTATTTACTTCTAGGGTTGGGAGGGACAATGGCCTCTGCACAAGTGAGATCAGCATCAACCTTCAAGGAGTCATCATGACCTACCCTTTAAAACATGCTAATAGGAAAGAGAGAGGGAAAAACCAACCAAAGTCAAACTCCATTTCTTTTTGTATCTCTACCTCTAGGACCCCCACCACGGTGACATTTCTTAATCCTATCTTGGTTTGCAGTCATCAACTTGATTTTGCCATATTTCCCAATCACTGGCATTCTCAGGTGGGAAAAGGTATCTCTCGATCACTATCTAGGGCGTCCAATTTCCCACTAAGTCTATGGCCTTTGAAAACGTCAAACTTCTTATCCCGAACCAAGATTAACCTTTAACTGAGATCGGATGAGGTCCTGCTACTGTCTGACACAGTGTGGTCCCACACAAGGAGTTCCTGTGTGTAAACCAAGTGTATACGGGATACTGCAGCCAAGGGCAAGGTCTTGAAATAGTTCTTATTTTCTGCACTGAGTCCACGTGAAAAATAAAAACAGATGTGATAGCCATTTGAAGTGTTTTCAAGGCACCAGATTGCAGGCTAGCAAAGCAAGTAAGAACACAGGCCACAGGAAATTACTGTCACCTACATAAAACTAAGAAGAGTCACAGTTTTAAAATCCTGTGAAATACAAGTCAGAATGGCATCTGTGTGAGAACACCAAAATAAATTTCCCATTCTCAATGACTATCGAAATCACTCAGCATCCCCATTTCAGCCTTGATTTGCTTTGGAAGAATGTGGGGAGAGGTAGACAAGCTCACAGAAGATAACGGCAGGCTCTCACCAAGGACGTCAGTGTAGGGAGGATATGGGGTTCCGGGTTATCTCCACAGGCAGAAGCACTGGAGAAGCCTCACTCTTATCTTCCTTTGCTGCATGAGTCAGAGCAGGGAGAGGAGTTTGGACACGTAACACATGCAGTGTGGGAATGAGTGCTGACAGAGACCTACGAGCTCTTGGGACAGACTTCTACTCAGTGCCACTTACCCCGTACACTTCCCATTTAACCCAACACAGTGTCGAGACAGAAGCAATTCCTCTCACTTCACAGAGGAGAAAACTGAGACTGAAAGAAGCAAATGGCCAGAGACCACCTGAGTATGGAGGTGGCAGTGTGGGAATGTGACGTGATGATGTCCAGCTCTGATGCCCACATTCTTTCTACCATTTTGGGAGCGTAAGGCAAGGAGGGAAGTGCAGTGTACAGACCAAGTAAATGCCTGATTTTAAAAGTGCTTTGAAAGGAAAATTGCTTTAATTGAAATATAAGGTGAGGTATAGCTCATGAAACAAGAAAGAGGTCTATGGGGTGGGGCAAAGATGTTAAGAGGGAAGAGGAAAAAGAGGGTAATAGAAGACACATGACATGTATGTAGAAGAGGGACCACAGTGGGGAAGAGGGAGGCCAGCTGGAGAGCATGGGGGTTAGGAAGGAGAGTTGGAGATGAAGACCAACAAGAACAAACTATATGAAAATGTCATAATGAAATCCATTACTCTGAATGTTAATTTAGTAAACTAATAAAAATAATGGATAAATTTAAAAAAGAAATATGAAGCAATAATGATTACAGATGTATTCTATTTTGAAAAACCCTAAACAAGCCAAAAGAGTAATTATTTACATTCCAAAAGTATTTCTTCAAATAGGAGCTGCTCTTGCATAGAATGTTTATAGATAACTTTCCTAATAGCAATCACAACTGTAATAACAGTAGGAAAAGCATATATAGTATTTATCATGTGCCTTTTCTGAACCATGTTTCTCAGAAGTGGCATTACTAATACTTTTGAGCAAGATAATTCTTTTTGTTGTGGAGACCTATCCACCCAGTAGGGTCCTGCCTACTATGATAACCACAATCCAGTATTGGCTCAGGACACTCAAGACCAAGTTCTTAGCACAAAGGACATTTATTTGCCCCAAAGGGACAAAGACCAGGGAATAAGAGACAAAAGGTAGGAGATAGAGGATGAGGGAGAAGGGGGAGGGAACAAAGGAAGGGGGTAAAGGGTATTTGTACTGGAGTGGGACAAAGGACTGACTCTGGATAGAGAGGAGACAGACATGGCCCATAGGCAAATGGCAGTTTATAAAGGGAAAAGGGGAAACCCTGTGTTAGAATGAGGTGTTTAATTTTAATTGGGCATGTTAATTAGGTAAGCCAAAGAGGGCCTTTGATTGCTGGACTTCAATACTTTGATAGCTAGATCTTGGTAGTCAGTCATGGGAAGAGAAGTGGCCAAATAAAAGAACAGACCTTGGTGGCTAGATTCAGAAAGGTCAGAATATAATCTAACAGTTTTTAGAAAGGTGGAGGGAATTGGGGAAAAGGGCAAGGCCTGCCAGAGTCATGTTTGTGAGCTGGACAGAGTCCCTTCAGTATGTGCCTGTGTGTGTATGTGTGTGTGCATGCCTGTTCATGTGTGTATTTTTGTATATGTAAAATTTGTTTTACGCTAAAAAGTTTTCTCAAAATCAAAATGACCCATTTTAGGAAGGTTTTCATTATAAAGTAATACCGTGCTATCAATTCCAAGGAAACAATATATACGAGGGCCTTAGAGGAAAAGAAAAGCTGAGTACCTGGAAGCCTATAAACAAGAAGGTAAGACTAAACAGTAGGAGGATGGCACTCACAAAGGAAATTCCACTCAGAAAAGGTATATATGACTCCTCGAAAGAGGCTGCAGGGATGCTCTTCAGCTCGGGTTATTTAAATGTAATTGAGAAAAGAGGTCAACTCTCATTGCTTGCTATCTGTCTATTGTATCACAAGGTTAGTGATATCTATTTTGTCTGCATAGCACCTCAGAAAGGTAGTGGTCATTTTTTTTCTGTTGAACATAAGAAGTTAAAGTAAGTCAATGGTAGATTTAGAGTTCAGATCTTTGTCAACTCCAGCCCTACCACATTACTCCCTAGGCTACAAATACTGAGTTCAGAAAGGGTAGGCAGACAGCATTCTAAAGGGGTTAGTGCAGAAATTCCCAACTAGTCACAATCCAGACTAACCATTACATTAATTTCTCTTGATCCAAACCAGCTTGAGGGAAGATGTGTAAGGATATAATGTTGAATCATTATATAATGTTATATATATAATATGTTTTATATATATCATTATATATAATGTTGAATCAAGATCCCATTATGCCTCTAGCATCACTGACAGAGAAAGTTTTATCTTACTGCAGAGCTCTTAAATACTGAGATGAATAAGGGCTCTTGTATATGTAGGCTATGTCTAATAACATGTAAGAAACAAAAACCAAGACAATTGAATCATAAGGTAATTCAGAACTTTAAATATTTTTCAAAGTCTGGTATCCAGCTTAATAGATGACAAGCATATTCCCCACTTGCTTCTGTATTTAATCTGTGGAGAGATGTGAGGCTGAATTAAATATGCAGGGAACCAGTCTCATCTAGTTTACAGGTGGGAAGTCAGTACATGTTAATAACGTTTGAGATAACTTCAGTCATTTGCTGACATTGTTAGAATGCCAAATGGCATTTCTTAAATGTTAGTTGCAGTGTGGGGCCTACCAAAGAACTTCTGTTCTCAGTTACAGCAAAATCTATTTGTATAACTTTATAACATTACATGGGCAGTCATTTGGAAATATCCTTCAAATAGATGCATTCCACTATAGGGCATTAACAAACAAACAAGGAACCTCTTGTTGGTGCTATCACCAATCTCATCTAGCAAATGTTTTAAGGAAGGATTAGAAAGCTGTCAAAGTCAGTGCTGTACAGAGTATCTGAAAGCTTGAGTTTTATCACAAAGAAACACAGTTTGTCTCCTTGGAAGTGGCCTGCCAGTTGTCCTTTCCATAGTCAGTAAAAGAAGGTGCTATACATTGGGGAGGTGCAGGGTGAAGGAAGGAAAATGAGAAAGGAAGGGACCAGAGTCCCCAGTGACCTGACTTCTTCCATGGGGCCCATACCTCTCAATGACTTCACAGGCCGTGGACCAAACCTTTAACACACTCGCTAAGACTCCTAGCAATAGGGAATATGGAACCTGAAACAGCCACCTCCTGTAACCAGGCAAGACTTCCAATGGAGGGATGGGGACACCAGCCCAGCCACAAAACCTTCATCTCACAATTTGTCCTGCCTACAAAATGTGCAGGGATTAAAGATGGAGCAGAAATTGAGGGAAGGGTCATCCAATGACTGGCCCAATTGAGACCCATCCCATAAGAGAGAGTCAACCCCTGACACTATTAATGATATTCTCCTATATTTGCAGACGGGAGCCTAGCATAACTGTCCTCTGAGAGACTTCATCCAGCTGCTGATGGAAACAAATACAGAGACTCATAGCCTAACATTAGGCAGAGCTTATCTTGTGGAAGATGGGGAGGAAGGATTAAAGGAGCCAGAAGGGTCCAGGATCACAAAAAAATCTACAGAATGAACTAACCTGGGCCCATGAGGGCTCACAGTGACTAAACCACCAACCAAAGAGCATACTGGACCTAGGCCCCCTACACATATGTAGCAGATGTGTGGCTTGGTCGTCATGTAGGTCCCCTAACAACTGGAGAAGGGGCTGTTTCTGACTCTGTTGCCTATTGCCTGCCTTTGGATCCTTTTCCCCTAACTGGGCTGTCTTGTCGAGCCTCAATAGGAGAAGATGGCTTAGTCCTACTGCAATTTGATATGCCAAGGAGGGTGGATATCCATGGGGGGGGCTTCCTTTCTCTGAGGAGAAAGAGAGGGGATATGGAGAGGAGGGGAGGTGAGAGGGAGGAACTGGGAGGAGAAGAGGGAGGGGAATGTAAAAGTAAGTTAAAAAAAAGAGAGCGAGATCTGAACTGTAGCACTGTCTTTGGCCTGAATGAGGCTGGGCGCTGCTGACCACAGATGCTTTTGACTCACAGGCCAACTGGAAGCTCTTGCTTCCTTCGACCCTCAGTCTTCATCTGTCAAGGCTTCCAGTGGGAGGTGGTTTTGCAAAGCAATGAGCTAGAAGAGTATATACAGAGGAAACAGAAAGGCTCTGCCTAACCTAGAAGAGAGAAGAGTCAAGTATGGGGTTTCCTGAGACCCAATTCTCAGCAGGTCCTTTGTCATGAGACAAAGAGAGGTCTTAGATGGGCTGTGATGATGTATACTTTTTATTTTTGAGTTGGAGTTGTGTATTCAATAAATTCAACAAACAGACAAGCAGTGATATACCCCTCCCCCCCCAAAAGTTGCCAAAGTTCCTAACAGAAACTGTCCAGCGTAACCCACTTTACAGGTGTTTCCCTTGGGATTTTTGGTATGCACCTGAAATGTATACTCGTACTTTCATTTCAGTACACAATTAAACCCAAAAGACAAGTAATCACGAGTTGGGATTTAATAAAATTTGCTACTTAGTCTTAAGTAAAACTGATTTTTTTTCCTTTTAAATTCTCGGCACAATTTGGTGCCATGGCTTTGGGTTTCAGTCCAATTAGTTTCACCCAGATATGTTCTGCACCGGCAGTACAGAGGTCAACAGAGTGAAAAAGAAAATATCTTAGCAGTTATGCTGGTTAGTTTTTGGTCACGTGACTAAGATAATCTGAGACAATCAACTTTCAAGGAGGAAAGATTTATCATGGCTTACAGTTTCAGTTCATGGTAACTTGCCACCACTGCCTTTAGCCCGTGCAAAGGCAATGTCATGGTGGGTGTACGCAGGGGAAGCTGCTCATGAGAGAATCGGGTAAAGAGAGGGTGAGGGGAGACAGGGGAGAGATGGGGAGGGAGAGGGAGGATGAGAAACTGAGAGTCCCAGTATTCTCTTTAAAGCTTTGTGCCTCTGGGAATCCCTTCAAGAGGCTCTACTCAATGGTTTCATCACCTCCTAGGACACCCATGGGTTGACCACTCAGATTTAACACAGGGCCTTTTGGGATAGATTCAAGACCCAAACTACAGTACAGCATGAAGACTGTCTCTATTTGATCTTACAGGGATTGTAGGTGAAGAACCACTGAACTATTCTGTCTTTTCTTATATTTGACAATAACTTATGGAGTCCAATGTGATATATAAACATATACTAATACATGCATACAATGTAGATTAAAGAAAATTAACTAATATATCTATCATTTGATACATCTTTTTTGTGATGAGGATTAAAATATATTCTTTTTTTTAAATAATTTATTTATTTTATGTACATTGGTGTTTTGACTACATGCATTTTATTAGATTGTTTGGAACAGGAGTTATAGACAGTTGTGAGCTGCCATGTGGGTGCTGGGATTTGAACCTGGGTCCTCTGGAAGAGCAGTCAGTGCTCTTAACCGCTGAGCCATCTCTCCAGCCCCAAAATATATTCTTTTAGGAATTTTGAAATACACACTATACTATTGTCATCATGTAGCACAATGGACCACCAAAACTCATCCTAATGGAAAGCCTGCCCCCATGATTAACACCTCCCCTTCCCCACTGCCCTAGCTTCTGGTGAGCTACTCCTCCCTTCTATGAGTTCAACTTGTTATTATTCTCTAGTTGTTATCCTTTCTAGCTATACATCCTACTCTATTTGCATTCCTCCTCCTTTTGCCTGCAACGTTTTAACTAGCTGATAAGTGACAAATCTCTCTCAACCTCTCTCCCTCCCTCCCTCCCTCTCTCTCTCTCTCTCTCTCTCTCTCTCTGTGTGGGGGGATCCAGGCTGGCCTTGAACTCACAATCCTGCTGCCCCAGCTTCCTGACTGATGGAATTACAGATATATGCTGTCATACTCAGCCTTCTTTATTTGTCTTTTAAGATCTGGTTCCAATTTCATTTCTGAGAAGTCGATTTAAGCACTAGGTGTTTTGTGCTACTTTATCATTTTGTGCATGGAGCACTTCCCACATTGAGGACAGAGGGGCTACTAACACTTTTAAACATTTAATATGCTAGACCCTGGACAGCCCATTTTATGTCTTCTCATGAAATGTTCAAATTAATTCTATGTGATAATGTCACTATAGTCCTATGTACTGAAGGACTAGAGAGTCAAAGCTAAAGTTAAACCCAAGTTCATTACTTCAGCAATGTCTTTTCCCTTATTTGTTCCAAGGATAATGGCACATATTCAATTTATGTCTTTGGGGCAGTCAAATAAATGTTAGAAATAGTCTAATGCCACAGTGAAAGGTTCTGCAAGTCTCTCGTCATTCAGGCCCTGCAGTCTAGCCATCAGAAGGGGATTTTTCATTCTTCATTCTTTACATACAATTTAGATTTGGCATCTTCATTTACTTATAGGAAAAGTGTATTTCCATTTCTTTCAGCTTTGTGTTTCTGGCTTGATGGCAATGTGATCATTACATTACCATCCTGTGCCTAGAAACACAAATGTTGACATTTGATTGTAATGTTTTCCCTCTCAAAGTTGCTTCAAGTAAATATCAATGACAATCTAAATATCAATGACAATCCAAGTAAATGAGGTGATTATTTAAAAGGCAAATTGAGCATAGTTTTAAATATACATATTCATGCTTTAAACTTTCCACACGGCTAAAAATAACCTATTGAACACTTCTTTTTCTACTTACTCTGTGAAATGAGAAAATTTAAATGTGCTTCTAACAACAATTCAGTATCCCAATCATGGCTGTATTTATGTACCTTTAGAACAGTGTTCAGATTAATGCTTCTAAAGTCTGGCTCAGCAACATTAGCCTGTGGTATATGCAAAGTTAGGGTATACTACAGACCAAGTGAATCAGAAACCCTGGCAGTTGCCAGGAGTTGGAGGTGGTGATAGTGGTACACACTTTTAATCCCAGCACTCAGGAGGCAGAGGCAGACAGATCTCTGAGTTCAGGGCCAGCTTGGTCTACAGATCGAGTTCCAGGACAGCTATGGCTACACAGAGAAACCCTATCTCAAAAAACTGAAAGAAAAAGAAAACAAAACAAAAACCAAGAAAGAAAGAAACCCTTGGAGTGGAACCTGGCAGTGTTTTAACATCCCTCAAGACAACTGTGAAACAGCCAAATTTTAGTATCAGTGAAGCAAATTAACTGTGTCATTTGGATTCATGGGCATTTCTATAAAAAAAAAAAGGAGTCTGCTATGTCCAGAGCTTCGGTTCCCTCAAATCCACATACAGTACAGTATGTATAGCCATAGGAAAGAGTCACAAGAGAAAGGCTGAAACATTATTTGGCTGTTTTCCAGGGTTTGGATACATCTACTACAGCCATACTTAAATAGGAGAAAAGTAATTTATTGATCTGCAAGAACTGTATGCCATTTCCTCCTAGTAACACTAGCTATGTGCTATTTAAGTGGCTTCCTTCCTACGGGAGGACAGCAGCCTATCACCAAGGATGTAAAAGGGAACATAAGATTCAGTGGTAAGAAGACTATTCTCTTGAATGGATTGCCTTTATTCAGCTGGTTTGCAAGTAAATGAATTTAAGGAAAACTGGGACTTGCTAGCATTTTGACAACTACATGGAGGTATGTAAAAAGATCATTTTAGTAAAGAACATGTAGAAAAGTTCCTGCTATTTTGCTAGGAAAATTGAAGGAATTAAGTATTCATTTTCACATTAAAAATATTTTTTTTACAGAAAAATTGTGAGAAAAATCTGTCCTCTCAATCAGAAATTGTTATCTCTGCCATAGAAGAGGCTAGTCTGGTTAGCGAATGTTTACTGTATGTCAGGAGGGAAGACAACGCAGAAGAATCGAATATTTGGAGCACTTGTTCAAGACCAAAATGAGCAATGGTTAAAAAGAAATCCTTTTTGTTGCAAACTTTGGATAAATGTACTTGTTTAATTGACAGTTGATTAACTTTGTTTATTATAGTAACAAGAAAGAAAACAGGGTCTCTACAAATAAACATTTGTATAAATAAAAGCAGAATGTATATACATATAAATATACAGTATGCACGTGTGCATATGTGTGTGTGCGCACGTGTGTGCGTGTGTGCACAGTTCTGGGATGGAAGCCAGGTCCTTACATGAGCACCCTGTTACTACCAGGTTAGTCCTCTGGCCCTTTGTTTGAATTTGTGTCCATTAACGATGTAGCATTTTAGTAAGGCAAACAGGTCTAGAGTGAGACAGAACAAGATGTGACTTCTAGCTCTTGTAAGCACTAACTTGCGATTCTGCTCAGTTCTTGATTTTCATTTCTCCATCTGATGAATGTAGTCAATTTACAGGGCTTTAGTATGATTTAGTAAAAATATTTGGATGCACCATGCAGACAGTATGTGATCATAATAGCTTCTGAAGTATTAAAGAAAACTAATGCCCAGAAAAGTTACAGCTTGCCTGGGTAAAGTGAGGATTGTACCCTTTCATCTCAATTACTAACTTTCCTTATTTCTTATTTCTCACACATGTTAAAAAAAGTTTATAAACTGCTAACTCTCTGTTCCATACTTTTGAAAAGAGATACCAATAAAAAAACACCCCTAAATAATCACAAGATAGAGTAATACATACGAGAATGACAACTCAGTAAAAAGAGTTTCTCGGAGTTTCATTTCATGTACCTGAGGGAACGGGCATTCATTTGCTTCTTCCTTATTCCATCTCAGCATCCAGAACATATTGTCCATTGATATTACAGTGCTATGAATTTGCTTGTCTATGTCGAAGCCCCTGCATTATCAGAATGTGATGTAGCACTTCAGCTAGAGGTTCAGGGTCATGGACCTTGTTCACTGCACTAAACCTTGTTCAGGGCAGTGAGATCACCTTAGTGGTATTCTAACCCTGGAATGCAGGTATGGAGACGGATAATGACCATACAGCACTTCTAACAAGCGGAAATGGCTCTTGTGCAATCTTAAAAGATATAAAAGAAAACTTAGCACCTGAGAATGTATTTACAACATTTTCCTACATCCCGCCAGTTTGGTTTACATACCTGCCAGCTTTGTCAGGAATCTGAGATGGAGAAGAATGGCTACTTTTCTTTTCTTCTGAGTTCTGTAGTAACACATCCTCCGTTCTCCCTTTCCCTGACCCAGCCTTGCTTTGATCCCCACTGAGCTGGCCTTGGTCAGGGTCACACCTGTACATGAAGACGATAGCCGGCTTCTCACTGGACTCTCTTTTTGCCTCTGTGAACCAATGATGGCGCTGGACCGGAGGAGGAGGCAGCATGTGAATGACTGTTCCATCCAGGCCCACCAGCTTTCCCTTCTCCCGCTCTTTCTCTTTCTCTTCTTCCTCATCTGCTTTCCGGCGGCGGAAGAAGCTTTTAAATGATATCCAACGTTTAGGTTTTGCATCAGCTGCTCGCCTGCTGCCTTCAGAGTGCAAAATTGACTCAGCTTCTGTTGCTCTGGTGGGGCTGGTTGGCTTGGTCCAGTTGGTAAAATGCCTCTGCAAAAGGTTGCTTGCATGGTAAGGGGAGGAAGTAGAGCGTGGTGGGGGAAAGGGAGGTGGTGGCTCACTCTGGGGGCTGGTCACTAGTTTGGAGGGAGGGGAAGTGATTGGTTTTTTGAATGGATCTTTCTGAATTTTAGTAGCAGGGCTTTCTGTGGTCTGATGTGCCTCAGCTTCCCCACTAGGCTGAGATGTGAAGAGAGATTTGGGTCTGACTGGTGTATTTTTAGGAATACTTTTTGTAGTATCTGCATCTGGAGGAGTGGCATAAAGTTCTTCCACACTGCAAGCCTTAGGGCTTGATTGAGGTGCTTCTGGAGGAGTTTGGGGGGGCTGGATAGAAGCCACAATCTGACAAAGCACAGCGCTTGCTTTCTCCCTGGTGCTGCTGGCCACCTGAGATCCTTGCGCACCTTCTGTTTTGGCCATGGGCTCTTGAGTGGGTCTCTGGGTTTTTGCTGGAGAGCTGTGGCTGGAACTATAGCTTCTTTGTGGAGAAGACTGACCTCTGTTGAGACAGTTGTTAAACTCCTGAACCTTCTGAGCTACTGAGCCTTTCTTATGCTCTGTGCTGTTGGAAATCCCTTTAGCTTGGGAGCAGTCTGGGAGCTGGCTAGTGGCATTATCAGACACTTTGCTTTCAGTTTCTATTTCTTCATAAGTATGGCTTATTACGCTTGTGGTTTTTTCCTTCACAGAGAGTTCTCCACTTGTTCCCAGAAAACTTTTGTAGATGGCGAGATTGTCATATGCATTTGGGTTAATAACAATGGGAACTTTAATAGCGTTTTTGGAACTCCGAGCATAGGATGGCTCATCATGAATGATAATGGGAAAAGGTGGCATCCCAGCATTGTTGTAACTATTAAATTTTATTTCAGACAAATTGGGTGACTTAACGGGGATGGTTTTGGAGGAAATGTTTGTGGCCGTGGGTGAAGTGGGTGCTGATTTATGGCAGTTTTTCCTTGGAAGGACATTTGGCCCAGTACCTCCAGTACTTAATTCTATTTTAGGGATCTTTTGTCGCGGACTGGTGCTGGAAGTCCACACTTCCTGGTATCGGATAGCACTGGATTTTTTGAGATGGGCATTTATTTGCTCTGGTGTCAGTACAGGTGATGTCACTGGAGAGTTTGGAGTAGAAGATGAGCTTTTTACCTTGGGGCGCCCAAGGTGCTCACTGATCATGGCCGCTGACACATCCACGACAGTATATGGCTTACACAGTGGCTGTTCCAGATTTACAACGCGGTAGGGCTTTGTTTGTTCTTCTCCAGGGACGAGGCTTATGGTGACTGCCTGGCCAGCAATATCTGTAGAAGCTTTGCTCTCTGGCTTCTCAGTTTGTACTGCAATCTTGCCATCCTTCTCCCGTAAGCGGAGAGCAAGGACAGCTTTGTGCGTCTCTGGAACTTTTGCTGAGCTTTTGGAAGGCGGTGATGCATCCTTCTCCTCGTTATTACCAGGTGTACTTTCATAATTAGGCTCGGTTTCTGCTATGTCTTTAGAATTTCCTGGGGTACCAGGAGATACCCCATTACAAATCTTCTGGGATAAACTGCTGGCTGTTTCAGAACGGGACTCTTCTGTGAACGAGGAATCTGGAGATGCGGAGTCAGAGGATACCATGCTTTGAATGCTCCCTTGACCATAGGAGGCCCCAGAGTTTTCCTCGTAACCATTAAGTATTTCATCATAGCTGTCATCATAGTCTACAGCACAGATTCTCTGCAGAGACTTATTCCGTAAGGGGATAGTATTCCATTTTTTACTCACAAAGAATCGAACAGGAGACAGAGTGTTCGCCCTGAAGTTAGCAAAGCGAGGCTGCCCCCTCATGCGGATCTCCATGGCTAGCAATTCCTCATCACTCTCATCCCAGCTCTCATGCTCCTCGGCCATGTTGCTGAAAAGCACATCTTCCTCACTCTCCTCACCACTTGAAAACTCAGGGTAG
Organism: Lophiomys imhausi; assembly: GCA_907164525.1. NCBI lineage: Eukaryota > Metazoa > Chordata > Mammalia > Rodentia > Muridae > Lophiomys > Lophiomys imhausi. The sequence continues at coordinate 7,479,980 of CAJQZJ010031900.1, forward strand.
CAGAACCTGCCCCCTTCATTACTGATGACCTCTGTGCTCCCACTCAGAACGACATGCTTGTCCTGAGAATCCTTTATGTTCCCTATCATGCAGCTCGGTGGGATCTTCCTCTCCAATGACCGTTTGTAGCAATTATTTATTCTTCCTAAGAATGTTTCTCTGGAGTTGGTTTCATTTCCTCTTATCTGAGGGGTGGCATCCAGACCCGCTATCTCCTTTAGCACCTCAGTTAGTCCATTGTTGTCATTGGATATCTTTTTTGCAGTGTCTTTATTGCCACACTGCTGAGGAACACGGATAAACCCTTCAGTATCACCTTCAGAATTGTTGTTAAGTGGTTTCTGGCTCAGAGACGTCTTGTTTTGGTTCCACCCCAGGATGACAGGTTTGTTCTCACAATGTTCTTGGATGCTAAGCTCACCACACACAGTCTGCCCATCTGCCACCATCATAGTGGGCTTCACAGCTATGGTGGGCTTTTTAGCCACAGGGGGCCGGAAATTCCCAGTGTTTCTGATGCGGTGGTTGTTACTATGGTTGGCATTGGTTTTCACATTGCCTTGGGTGATGGGTGTCTTCTCAGAGTCTGGAGGAAGCTGGTGCAAGCTTTTAGGTTTAAAGCAATTCTTGCATTCGCCAGGTTTCCAAACGTGTTCAGTAAAGGTGTTACAAGCAGACATCTTTAAAACTAGAGCTTCGCAGACAATGCTTTCTCTTCAGTGCATAGCAAGCCCTGCATTTGCATCTGGTAGTTTTCACCTCCCTATGTTGTCACAGCAGCTCTTTTAAGTAGGATCAGTCTGTGGGGGGCAAAGGAAAGAAAAAAATTTGAATGCAAAAGGCACTATAAGATTTACCATTATGAATCATGTGGAAAATAACTAGCTTTACTTCTAAACTTTTGTTCAAAAGATTGAGGAAAAAACTAATTTGGGGGCTTCATAATTTTTTTTGAGTTAATCAGCATCTTGGAAACTCAGCCTTATGCAGTATCCAGGTATATGTAATTTTTGGCTTGATTTTGCCTATGGGAATAATATTGCGACCTCTTCTCCTGAAAAGGCCTGCTCCCCAGTGTGTGTGTGCCGTGCATACACAAGTGTGTGATATGGAGTCAGGGGTGGGTGTGTTGGGAGGGAACCTGGTATTTCAAGTACACGAGGCAAATGTTCTACTGAGCTCTCAACTCTCTGGATTTGCCTTTGATACTGCTTTTTATGTCAATCAATCTCTGCTTAACATTTCTTGGTCCCTAAGGGTTCTTCTTTCATTCATCCATCCATAAACGTTAGCTACTTAATAGACTCTTCAGATTCAGTGCATTGAAACAAATTCCACTCTTCCTACTTAATTTCTCAACTCCAAGCAATGTATCTCTTCTAACCAGTCCTCCTTCACACACCAAAACACGTTTATCTTACTTGAGCTAATGTCACTACCATCTACCTATGTAGCTACGCTTCACGCCGCCATATATGATACCTCTGTCTTTACTCCAGACTCTGAATTGTACTCTCTAAGTTAGTTTTTCCAATTTTATCTCCTTATAGTTCTCTGGACCCTGCTCTTGCTATCACCAGGCACTGCCAGGAATTCAGATGCTCATCATCTCTTGTCTAGATTACTGGGACAGGTTATTAAGTGAGGCTGCAGTCTCATCCCATTCTAGGCCATTTTGGTTTTGTTGTTGTTGCTGTTTCAGGCGTGGTTCTCACAGAAGCACACCAGCCTCACCTGGAACTTGTTAGAAATGAAGTTACTGGAGGTCCAACCTCAGACCTGTTAAACTTGCATTTTAGTCTCAGCTGAGCCCACTGCTCTACTACATTGTCAGATGTAACTATCGCCTCCTTACTAATTAGCTTGGAACTAGGTATTCTTGGTCAGTCTAATGTAATGCATTGCTTTCTGATGTTAGTGTGTGTACTGGTGAATGCTGCCAGGTGAATAAAAACTATACGGGAAACATTCTAAACCTTACCCAGTCAAGTTCTGGGAAAGAATAAAGAATCTGAATTTTTTAAACAAGGTCTTAGAACCTCTGAGCTGTAAGATGGGATCTATGCCTGTCAGCATCTCTGCTTCATCTTGAAAATCAACTCTTACTGTACTATCCAACAGGGCTACATTCATTTCTTTTTGGATTACTGAAGCCCCCTTTTGTTTCCACAAACAAAGGCCACCTCCCTTTCCTGACTTGTGTGTATGGTGTATGTTAGCATTTGTGTGAGTGTGTGCACTTGCACATGTGCAGGCCAGGGGATGATACTGGGTGTTCTTCTCAGTCATTCCTCATCTTCTATTTTGAGACAGGTTTCTGCATTTATCCTGGTGCTCACCAATTTGGCAAGGGTGGTTGGCCTGCAAGCTCCGGGGTTCTGTCTGTCTATGTCCCCAACAGCACTGGGGTTGCCAACATGTGCCACCATACCCCACTTTTTAACACAGGTACTGGGGATCTGAATTCAGTTCTTTCTGCTTGTTCAGCAAGCACTATTGACAAAGTCACCTCCCTAACCAGAGGCTTTTCGTTTTTAATTATCTGTCCACCAGTTTTTGTTTTTTTTTTATACTCTTTAAAGTCACAGTTTAGACCTCAGCCGTTTCTTTAGGTCTGGGATAAGGACTGAATGCCATGACTGAGTGCACTGGTTTTAAAGTTCCATGTCTCTCATCTCTACAGCAGTCTAGAATGTCACCACAGTCCTAAGCTTCTACTTGGACTGACAATGAAGTATGTTGGAAGGGTCAAACCTCTTGATTTGAGGACTTCATATAAAGCTACAGTACTCCTAATCTTAGGCTGGACAAAAGTATAGGGAATTAATTTTTTTTTTTTTTTTTGGTTTTTCGAGACAGGGTTTCTCTGTTTATCCTTGGCTGTCCTGGACTCACTTTGTAGACCAGGCTGGCCTCGAACTCACAGTGATCCGCCTGCCTCTGCCTCCCAAGTGCTGGGATTAAAGGCGTGCGCCACCACCGCCTGGCTGGGAATTAATTTTTAAAAATGAAAAAAATTCAACAGATTACCTGGATTCTATCAAAATAAAAAATGTTGAGTTGGGGATATACCTTGTGATAGAATGGGCATCTATCATACACAATGCTCTAGGTTCAGTACACACACACACACACACACACACACACACACACACACACAACAAAGAGGATTTTATCTAAAGCAAAAAAAAAAAAAAAAACCTTTTAAAACAGGGGATTTGGGAGTGATAGTGCAAAACCAGTGTAAACAAAAGATAGATTTTAGTAGATATGTTGCTACAGATGTATGCTCATATACAGGAAATATATAGCTTATAGAAATGTGATTCTAAATATCATCTATCATATAGAAAAGCAAATGAAAACCACAATAAGGCACAAGTATGAGCTTATTGGAATGATTAGTGAGGATGTGTTTGGGGAGTGGAGTTGAGCATGTGGACCAATTATGGGACTTGGATAGTTCAGGTATTTTGGAAAACAGTTTGGCAGTTTCTTATACAGTTAAACATAAATTTGCCTTGATCCCTACCAATCTCATTCTTCAGTATTTACTAGAAACAATGAAAATGTTTATTTACACTAAAACCAGTATACAGAGATTTACAGACAAAAACTGGAGATAATCCAAATGCTGTATGGCTGTAACTACACAATTGTACACATGTGTCAAAACGTATAAAACCTGAACACTAAAAAAGGGTGAATTTATAGCTAGAGTCTCATAGTTAAATTTTGAGTTGTTTAGGAATTAAGAGGGTGTTCTGGATCTAAGAAGATGTTTTTAAAATTGTAATGTAAGTTAGGATAGAAGCTGAGTTGGATTTAGAACTTTAAACTCATGGAGATGGTTGAATAGTAGAATGTTAAAGTCAGGGGTCAAATATGTATGGACTGGACATTGGGAATGTATGCTTTTGATTTTCATAATTGTGGCCTAATTATTCCTGTTGCTTTGGATTGTATTTGTTGTTATAAGAGAAAGAGCCATTTGTTGGACTGAAAGGGGGAGCTGTTGGGGGGAAAAATATATACCTTAAACTTAAAAAAAAAGGAAGTGGATGGGGGAGTTAAGAGGGAAGAGGGTGGGAGGGTGGGACCTGAGTGGGGAGTAGGGAGGGGATTGTGACTGAGATGTAACTTGAAGAAATAAAAAACAAATTAAAAAAATATATTCCTTGACAACATTTGACATATCTAACTTTGTAATTTTTGTTAATCTCCTGAAAATTCATGATACTATTTTTAGTGAAGATTTAAAAAAAGAAATATGAATAAAAAGGGTTAATTTACTATATGTAAATTAAACTTCAATAGACCTGAGCTATAAAAGACAGTTTGGGTTGGACAGAAAATACTTTGGAAGGAAGAAGAAAAGACAAGAAAATGTTTAGAAGGCTGCTATAGGCATGTTAAGATCTGATGAGAATTTGGCGTAGGGTGTGGCATCATATCAGGGAAGGCACAGGCATTAGGTGAAAGAATGACTGGACTCTGCAGAGAGTTAAGAGAGGCTGAGGTGGAGCTTATGTATTCCCACAATGCACAAGGAATTTACCAAGACAGGCAACGATGGAGGAGGCATGGCTTCTGTAGGGGGTGATCAGGGCATGCTTTGTGAGCCCACATGCAACAAGGTAAGCTATGGATAGTTACCGATTTAGAACACAGGAGAGAATTCTGTGGATCTCATCTGTTTGGGGGTTACTAGTACAGAAGTAGTTTCTAGGCTAAGAAGAAAATAAAGAATGGTAGAGAATAAGCTGGGATTTGGCTTTGTGGTGAACCAAAAGAAGAGAAGCGCATGACTATCCCTTTCTCTCAGAAAAAAAGCAAATAAAAGTTACATTCAAGGTAACAATGAGGCAGAAGTCAGAGACAGAAGACAACTACTTCATATGCTGCTGAGAGGTAGTAGGACATAAGGACTTATGTGTCCTATGAGACTTGGCAGTACAAACTTAGGATGGCCTCTATATATGTTCCAGTATAGTAGCAAGGATGGATTCAGACGGTGGTGGGTTGGAGAGCAAAGTGACAGGACAATGGTGGATAACTGGGAAACATTTGGGTGGGAAGAGCTGGAGATTCAGGAAAGACTTCTGGATTTTAAGATACGAGAAAGCAGATAATGTTGAATGGTAACACTGGGGGAAGACAGAGAACAGGAGAGGCAGAAAGGGGAGGAAAAGAGAGCACAATTCAACCCTGAGAATATTAAAGCTGACAAAGCTCTTTTCATTCCTGTTTGATGAACCAGGGGTTATGAAGACCAAAAAGAAAATAACTCCCCTGTGTTTACAGTAGATACAAGAACAGAACTGAGATTTAAGGCTACATTATCTATGTTTTGTTCATAAAATTTATTGATATGGTGTGTGTGTGTGTGTGTGTGTGTGTGTGTGTGTGTGTGTGTGTGTGCGTGCTTGTGGAGGTCAGAGAGTAACTTGTAGAAGTCAGTTTTTTCCTCCCACCCATGTAGGTTCCAGAGATTGAAGTTAGGTTGTCAAGCTTCTCAGTAAGCAGCTTTAACTGCTTAGCCGTCTTGCTGGCCCTAACATATGTTTAAACTTGCCATTTCTTTTTTTGTTAGTTTTCCCCTTTTATTTAGTATAGACTTCCTGAATAAACAAAATAAACAAACGGAAAACAAAATGAAAACAGAAACCTTGTATAATCCTACTATTCAGAATTAATTTTTATTAGCAGTTTGAGGCATTTCCTGTAAGTTAGCAAGTTTTCTTAAAAAAAAAAAGTCCTGTAAAATATCCCTTATAATTAGCACTATACGATACTGAATACAAAAGAATAAGCCATCTTGCCTAATAGCCTGTTAATCAAGCTAACCTATTCTTGATAAGAGACTACATGTTTTCTTTGTAAGTAGTACAATTATGTTTTATTTTTCCACAAGATTAATAAACATGAAAAATAATTTCCCATTCTGAGTATAAGCTTAGTTAAATCATATAATGGCTGTTGAATTGACCCGCAGCTATCCCATTAACAAATTACCAAATTAAATTCATCAAGAACACAACTCATGCCAGCACTATGTGCCCTAAAAACCCATCTCAGAGTTGCCGTTCCTTTGAAAGGTCTTTGTACATCTGTATTTATGCTGCCATAAAGCCAAGAGATGTACCGAGCACACACCTTCAGTAAGCACCAGATGGAGCTCCTGTCTAAGCCACAAAACCTGGACTTTGAGGGCTTCATTTTGAACACTAATTATGTTTGGAGACAAAGATGTTCAGTTGAAGATGTTGTCAAAACTATTTTAACTTAATGCAGGCTCTTAGATAAAGGCACTATGCCACATGCAGGTCCATCCAAAGCACAATCCTCCGGATTTACTGCCTTTGTGGAATGGAATGACTTAAGGGCAATCGATAATACCTAGCAGCTTTCCCTGCTCAACAACAGCACTCCCCAAACAGGAAACTTGAGTCATCAAAGTTGTTTGAGACATTAAAAAAAAAAGCGTCTCCTGAAGCACATACATAAAATACAACAAATGTACAGTGATGAGCTCTGCTTACTGACCAAAACAGGTTGGATACAGAATATCAAAATGCAATATTTTCTTTAAAGAAAAAAGCTCACTTGCTTGTATATTCTTTATAATCTTTTTATTTAAAAATTTCATAACAATATATTTTGTTCATACTTTCCCTTCCCCAAATCCACCCCGGCTCCCTATCTATCCAACTTTTTGTTCTCTCCCTCCTTCCCTCCTCTTTCCAAAAACAAAACAAAACAAAAATGAAAACCAAATAAAACACACACGAGCCTAACAAGACAAAACCAAACCAAACCTAACCTAAGTGAAACAAGAAGCACCCCTCAAAAAACCCCAAGCCCCGTGGAGTCTGTTTTATGTTGATTGCCTTGGGGTGTGGTTGATCCACCCCCAAACACTCCACTGGAGAAAACTGATTTCCCCTTTCCTAGCAGGTATCAACTCCAAAGTTTCTTGGTTAGGGGTGGGACTTATATGTCCACTTGCCTTTGTCGGCACTGAGATGACCCCAAGGAAACAGTGTCCAGACACAACAGGACCGATACACATGTGAACTCACAGGGACCGTGACAGCACCTGAAACACATACAGCTCAAACCAAACTAAGTTCCTTATACCCTAAAGCAAATCCTCCTGATGAAGCGGTTGATGGCAGGCTTTAATGGCTGAGGCTGCCCCCCAAAGCTAGCCAGGATCCACCATCTGGGATTCTATTTGTAACTTTCAGGGTGAAATCCCTCCCATCAACAGGGGCTGATTTCACTTTGAATCATGAAGGTCTTTAAGAACCTGCTATTGTTTTTTGCTCTCTGCCGCTCTACAATGACTTAGTTTCCTTCTCGTTCAACTGCTTCAGGTAGATTTGACAAAACAACCAAATTCACCGTGGATTTCAATCTTGGATTAAATGGGCAGCATCAAGAGCATGTGCACCTCAAGAAGGACACAATTCCTGTCCTTAAAGAGGGACTGTGTAGGTGGTTGGCTGAACACCAGACACAGTGCATTCCTTAAGGGTAACCAAAGGAAATCTGTTAATAATAAAGAGTATGGGGAATAGACTGCCAAGCTCTTCCCCCAATACTGCAAATCCTGAAGGCCATTAGCTCTCTCTATAAAGTCTTGACTGCCATAGTGGCATCAAGAATCCTCACTGCTGCCCACAAGCTTTTAATGACACACTTTGAGGAGCCAGGCCACATGTCATTCCACAGTAGCCAATCTCTATGATTCCAGCGTAAAATTTATAAAGTAGGGCTGGAGAGATGGCTCAGGGGTTAAGAGCACTGGCTGCTCTTAACCGAGTTCAAATCCCACCACTCACATGGCAGTTCACAGCTGTCTGTAATTGCCGGGCAGTGGTGGCACATGCCTTTAATCCCAGCACTCGGGAGGCAGAGGCAGGTGGATCTCTGTGAGTTTAAGGCCAGCCTGGTCTACAAAGTGAGTCCAGGACAGCCAGGGCTACACAGAGAAACCCTGTCTCAAAAAAACAACAACAACAACAAAAAAAATAAATAAATAAATAAATAAAGAAAGAAAGAAAGAAAGAAAGAAAGAAAGAAAGAAAGAAAGAAAAATAAAATGTTCTCATTAGGATTTGTATTGGAATATGTGATCCACTTATATCTAAAAAAGCAAAGGAAAATGTAACAAGTATCCCAAGTATCCCATGTCATTGTTCCCAACTTTTCCTTCTTCCACAGTGAAAAATGCTGACCACACAGACACTCTACCAGATGCCAAAACATTCAGTATATGACTAAAAGGGTAGAGAGGAAGTGGAAGCAAAGCTGCAGGAAGAGGTTTGCAGGAGATAAAAGACACCTCAGTGTGGAACACAAATAGAAATTCTATGAGAAAGACCTTCTTAACTTGAGGAATGACCTGATGATGATGGTGATGATGATGGATAATAATAACAATAATAATATCATATTCTCGGCCACCACAATAGGCAAGCTCTTAAGACATGAAGTTCACTTATCTGAAGAAGAGATCAAAGTAAAACATGTTTAATTTGCATGTCTTAAAGCTCTATCACATGACAGAAGCAGCCCCTTCACCTCTAGCTGTTCTAAGCACAGCAGTCATTATGGTAGCCATCCCAGGTAAGAACTGAGTAACAAAATGCTCCACAATGCGGCAATGTAGCTTCGTTCCCAGCTCAGTGGCAAAGTCTAACTCACTTATAAACCAGTCAAATATGATTAGTACTACTTACTTCTAGTTATGACTTGATAGCAACTAGCTTTAATATTAAATGGTTCTCTGAACTTCTGTCAAACCTCTTCTCAGGCCATTTATAGGATAAGTTAAGATGTTATCTAATAATAACCAAGGGCTTCTTAATTTTATTTTGTTCATGATCTGCTCCTCTTTTGCTCAAGCCTCTATTTATCCTTCACGATCTTGTTCAGATGTTACCTCTGTGATAACTTTTTTTATGATTCCCTAAATACCACTACTATTACATTGCACCATATTGTAAACATATAAGTCCTGAGAAGACAGGACTGTTCTATGTCCGTTTCTTATTTGCATCAATGGACTGCTTAGAAGAAACAGACCCTAAATAAGAGCGCACCGAACACATTTTAGTAAGTACTAGACACAGAGTCACTCTGACCGA
>CAJQZJ010031900.1:7489144-7567971 GCA_907164525.1 Lophiomys imhausi
TGACCGAACACATTTTAGTAAGTACTAGACACAGAGTCACTCTGACCATAAAGACTCATAATTTTCAAACACCCTGTGATATGCAAGATGTTATTTGTCCTGCTTTTAGGATGAATAAACTGGGACTTGCCCAAGGCCACACAGAACTTGTAAAGGGCAGAGCCCGGGTAGGTGAATGCATGCCACTTATGCACAAATGGTCTGGTTCCATTTGTGGAATAGCTATTCCAGCAAAGAAACCTGGGCTGAATTAGGGAGTCACGGCTGACGGAGAAGGCAGGTTGTGTGTACACCAAAAGAAAAGGAATGAGAAAAAAAGAGACGAGGAATACTGACAAAGAAGATAAAAAGTAGAGGGAAAAATAAAATTGGAAGAAAAAGTTGATTATTCTATGAAAAGAAATCCTACTTGTATGATTTTAGCAACATAACCATTTCTGGAGACTTCATTATCCAGTGTGACTTGTACTTTGGTAGGTGATATTATATTTCCAACATACCAAAATGTTCCTTCTTCGGCTACAGAAAAGCAAAAATATATTTTATAAAACATTTATAATTTTTAAATGTTTTAAAGAAGAAAATTTAAAAACATTAAAACTTTTAAAGAAGAAAATGCTAAATTAATGAAAGTTTGAATTACACAATACTTTGAGAAGTACAGAATTATTGTTTCAAGAAAATACTGCATGTTAGAAGTTTTACAATGCACTCACTGAAAGAGTATTTCAAAACTGGGATCCAGGGTGTAATTTTCAGGGGTCTGAGTTCTCAAAATAGGTTTATATCAAGCTAAAAGTAAAATGTCTGCCTAAAATAAGTTAATACAGGGACTCGGGGATGGCTCAGAAGGTAAAATGCCTGCTGTGTAGGCATGTGGAGCTGAGTTCAGATCTCCAGCACCCACGTAAGAGGCAGGTGCAGCAGCGTGTGCATGTGATCTCAGCACTGATCGAACATGCTGAAGGCTGGAGCTTGCTGGCTAGCCACCCTAGCTGAAACAAGCTCAGTGAGAGACCTTGTCTCAAAAACACATGCATACATACATACACACATACATATGCATACGATGGAGAACAATAGAGACTTACACCTACAGTCAACCTCTGGCCTCCATATGCATACCAAGCAGCACACTTGCCTTCATGCACATGAGCATATCCACATATATATTACACACATCCACACAAAATACATTAACATAAGCATGTTGGGTCATTACAATGGCCTCTTATAACAAACAAGCACATAGAAATTATTTCTAGGTCTGTGGGTACATTTGTGTTTATAATCTGAGCTAGCACCAATCATACTACTTGTATAAAGAATAATGAGGGGAGAAACAAGCTCAATTCTTATTGTAAATGATTCAGTATTTCCAAGTGAAGAAAAAGTGACATGGTTTAATCAGTATTTACGGTGCCAATGTTGGATTTTCAATATGTTAGAAAGGGACTAGAGAGATGGCTCAGCAGTTAAGAACACTTGCTGCTCTTTCAGAGGATCCAAGTTCTGTCCTCAGCACCCAGGCAGGGCGGCTCACAACTACTTCTAATTCTGGCTAGCCTTTAAGGACACCTTCACCCACATTACATATGCTTACACAGGTATAAGCACATAAATAAAAATAAATAGGTCTTGAAAAGGAAAGAAAGAAATATGGTATAAGAAGACCAAGCTTGCCGGGCAGTGGTGGCGCACGCCTTTAATCCCAGCATTTGGGAGGCAGAGGCAGGCGGATCTTTGCGAGTTCGAGGCCAGCCTGGTCTACAAAGTGAGTCCAGGACAGCCAGGGCTACACAGAGAAACCCTGTCTCGAAAAACCAAAAAAAAAAAAAAAAATCTGTATCCAGTGATATATGAAGGAGGATGATCTCTTCCGGTCTCCTCTAAGTGTTCCACTTGACTTAAAAACTGGATGTTAGCAGAGCTGCATCTACAGAAACACTGTTAACCACACTACTCAGGCTTCAGTGATCATGGATGGTTTAAAGTTTCAACTGTCTTGCAAGCTTATTTACTATTTATTGCTTCTACACAGAAAATGTATTCCAAATTATTTGCAACAGTCTTGAAAAAAAAAAAAGCTTTAGCAACCCATTTCAGACTTCTGTTTTGCGTCAATTTCAAAAGATTCCATCAGACTCTATCAGGAATAAGTTTCTGAGCAACAGTGGAATGTAATACCGCTTGTGCTGTAAGAATGAAGGTAGGAATGGAAAAGCAACATGACAGGTAGCAAGCAGTACAGTTAGTACATTTCTGACAAGGCTAGACCAGACAAGCCTAAACTAACACAGGAGTAAGTAGTGGGAACTGATGAGGCCTGATTTGAGAGGCTAAGTAGTTAAGATTTGTCAACCAATGTGGCACCGAGGAAGAAAGAATGAAGATGACCTAAGGTCCTTCTTGGTCAAATCCTAGTATGATTACCCAAGAGGCAAAATGAAGTTGTGAATAATCAAGCTAACATTCCTTTAAGTGTAGTGAATAATGTAAAAAGAAAAGCAAAACAATACAACAACAAAACTGAACTGATGCTTTGAATGGAGATCTCAAATACATCCTAAATTGAGGTAAATGATTAAAAATACCCATATTTTTAATATGCTTTTTCATGCAAACTTGACTCTTAACCTTGAGTAAAAATAATATTCTAAGAGTAATATGAAATATACAGGATGCTGACGTGGATGGGGACACAATGGAAGTGAAATAGTGACAATCCTCTAGTTAGCTTTATTCTACTATAGAATAAAAGTAGAAAGACAAAACTGGGCTTGAGTAGCTGAGGTTATGGCCAGTGATAAGAGTATGAGAAACAGGAACTGTTACCAGAGGGTTCAAACACTCTAGATGGTCATGAACACATGCCAACAGGTTTGCTATGGCTGTTCTCAAGAAAAACAGTCACAACCCAGACTTTGGGGACATACTGGATTTTAATCGATAAGGAGACAATGTGACAGAAGAAAAGCTAACTATCTTCACCAAAGTATGCTGGGTCTTTATTTTCATCACAGAAGGTACATGCTGGTGGTCTACATCGCTGACCTGTGAGAGAGCAACGCCTTAGATTGAGCATGACAGGCAGGGTGCCTGCCAGTCCTGAAGAAGTGCTACTAGGCTCATGGCTCTTATGATTATCAGAACACTTGTTTTTTCTTAGTTCCTATTTTATAACAATATCCTATTTTTACTTTAAGAACACTTACAAACACAAATAATCAAAGATATTCCTAACTATCTATGTATGTTTATCCAAGTTACTCAAACATTCTATGCTTTCTGGCCCTTATCTTCTTTTTAAATAAAGAGAAACTTAATTCTTTATATTATGAAAAAAAAATCAGAAAATGAAAGTATACAACAGTCCTCGCCTCTCAAAACAAACAAAAAACCCAAAATCTTGTTACTTGCCCTTCAGGGTCTTTTTCTAATACTCAGACCAAGTAGCATATGTATACAGATAAACAGATGAACACAAATACTTTTAAAATTTTTCCTAAAATTTAAAATTTATTCTAAATGTTATATAAATGCAAACTTGGGCTAAAATACAATTTTGAATTATTCAAACTTAAGGCAAAAAACAAAGTTGCAGTTAGAGACTTTTATTAACCTGAGACAATTAAAAACATTTCTCATGTCTAATAAGAAGCACCTCGGCTGGATGTGCTGGCACATGCCTTTAATCCCAGCACTCAGGAGGCAGAGGCAGGCGAATCTCTGTGAGTTCAAGGTCAGTCTGGTCTACAGAGAGAGAGAGTTCTAGGACAGCCAGGGCTACACAGAGAAATCCTGTCTCAAAAACCAATTAAAAAAAAAAGCACCTCTGGAATGGAAAGTTATCTGGAACCCAAAATCAACCTTTGACCTCCACAGAGAGTGTACCCACCACATGCACACATGTGGATTATACATGCATGTGTCACATACACACACAAAATAAATAAAAAGATTGTGGAATGTGGCTTAGAGGTAAATTGATTACCTAGCCAATGTATGATCCCCTCTGTTTGAATTCCAACACTGAAATAAGAAAGAAAGGCAGGGGACTCTAATTATCTTCTCTGTGATTTTGTCCATTGCAAACATTTAAGGGAGCAATAGCCCTAGAGCCTAGACCTCTTGCTCTTGTCTACCGAAGCACCAGACATCAGCATCTAGTTACCTGTAGACCTCTATTCCCAGACAACTGATTATTTTTTTCTCCATGATAAACTCAGTCCTTGGTAGTCTCTCAATCCTGGGAAGCTTTCAGGCTGGGTCACCTCTGAATGGTCCATCTCATGCAATATCCAAGTCTTATTTCTCTAATCTACCCTCTCCTTTTGACCCATTTCCTGCAAACCACATGAGTCCTACATTTGCTTTTTGAATGGAATACTGAGATGACATTGCTGTTTCCCTATTTCTCTAAAATATATACATACATATGTATCTTTTGTACCTTATTTTTCTATAAAACCATAAGGAGGTCTGAACTATATAATACACTTGAACTCCATACAATAAAATGCAACACATGTTCTTGATACTATCTTTCATCTTCTTTTTTAAATTTTTCATTTCTTCAAGTTACATCTCAATTGCAATCCCCTCCCTACTCCCCCCTCCAGTCCCATCCTCCCACCCTCTCTGCCTCAAACCACCCATCCCCTTCCCTTTTTTTTTTAAGTTTAAAGTATATCTTTTTCCCCCAACAGCTCCCCTTTCAGTCCAACAAATGGCTCTTTCTCTTATAATAATAAATACAATACAAAACAACAGAGGTAATTAGGCCACAATTATGAGAGTTATATGGCTTAGCATACATTCCCAATGTCCAGTCCATATGTATTTGGCACCTGACTTTAACATTCTACTATCTAACCATCTCCATGAGTTTAAAGTTCTATATCTAACTCACCTTTCATACTAACTTGCATCACAATTTTAAAAACATCTTCTTAGATCCATAACACTCTCTTGATTCCTAAACAACTCAAAATTTAACTATGAGACTCTAGCTATCTGTTCTTCAACCACCTCAGTGAACTGAGAGGGATAAATATATCTGATTATATAGGAGGTGCAGGGCCAGCAGCTTCCAAAACTAAGAAATGACATACCAGTGGCTGCCTGGACAGTTCCATTTTCTCTCCATACATTACAGCATCGATCTTCAGTCGTTTGGCCCCGTTTCTTTGACAGACATTGATTGTAGAGCAGGAATTATGAAGGACTTGCCTACCCTGTCTTGGCAGAGCTAGGCTGTCGACTTACCTGCTTCCAAGTTTTGTCCTTTTTGGACAGCAGTCTGTCTACAGTTGGAGCAAGGGGTTTTTCCTGCCAAGACACAGGCTTGCCACTAATTCAATCATCTCCCACTGGAGATTCTTCTATGCTCATCTTCTACTTGGAGTAGAATAGGAGGTGCTGTCAGGATTTGTCATGTCTCAATATCAAAAAAATCTAAAGTTAAGAGAATCTTTAAATGCCATATTCTGCAGATATCTTGAGGTTTTTGAAGAGGCCCTATGTATCTCTTATATTAGGATAAGCAAATGTTGCTTGTCTCTTAGCAACTTGATTTCTGATTAGCTTAGAAAATAACTATAGTAGACTGTCATAGCACCTAACAAAATGACAGGCTTGCATGACTATTAGTTTGCATTTCTTAATTATCCTAAACAGTTTATGACAATTAGTAGCAAAAGGCCAAAACTTTACATTTCATTTTTTTTTCTTTATCCCCTGATCCTTCCATCCCACTTCTCTGGAGTGGAGTGTTCCTATATAACAGTCCCTCATCCCAGTTCAGAGGTCATATGAGGGCCAAGAGCCTCCTCATACAATGGGGGTCTACGAGGCAGTACCACCGGTGAAAAGTGTCTCATTGCCAGCGAGAGAGAACTAAAAAACCAACCAAACAAATAAGCAGGCAAACAGATAAAAAAGAATAAAAAATAAAAAGAAATAGAAGAATAAAAAATAAAAAGTCTATGTCCATGTTACCTTTGGTGTGTTGGTTGTAGTATCGATATCCTCTACTATCCTAAGGTTCACTCCTCTAACAGCTGCTCAGAACTCTGCATACTAAAGTGAACTCACCTGTGAAGTGGCTCGTCTTACTGTTGGCATTAATGTTCTTTTCCCCAGATCCCTACCACATGGCTATTTGTATACTTCCTTCCCTCACTACTTTTAGGTAGCTGAAAGCACCAGACATTTCTCAGTCATGGCACTGTTCTGCTTCTTGAATAGACAAATAACTAATGCATCGTTATCTGGTTTTACTGAAGACAGAAGCATTCATACCATGAGAAGGGACTACCAACAGCAGATGGGGAAGAAAGCATGAAAAAGCAAGCTTGAGAACTCAAGAGCATGTCAGTACAGGGCAAACAGCCCTCTATACCTTAATGGCATTATCATATTCTTGAATAGCTTTGTGTTGGATGTTGACACTAATTATAGCAGGCTAGCAAAAAATGTTACATTATATTTGGTATGCTGTGTTTAGCAAGAAACAAAACAACAAAAGTGTATGTTTTGGAAATAGTTTCATACAAATGGTTTTATCATTTACATTTATTAGATTATAAAAAACTCATTAGAACAACTTTAAAATATAGGAGGAAAAAGCACTCCAAATTGTATTTTCCATAAAAATCAGGTCACAGAAGCACTATGTAATTATTCTAATTAAAATGGTTTAATATTAAAGATCTCAAACTCACAAAAGTTAGCCAAAAAGTTCTGATAACTAATGCCCAGTCTCTTCAAAGGCAGGGAGGGGGCGGGGGTGGTGGTGGATTTTTTTCTGTGCTGATATAAGTTATTCACCCATTCTCCTGTCTTAATGTGAATGGGTTAGAGAGGAGGTAAGGATGTGAAGGACATTAGCAACAAAAGGAAGATAAAAATGGAGAGTGAGAGACAGAGGATCTTACAAACAAAACTGTGGGAGGACAACCAAGAGAAGTGTGAGGAAAAACAAGCAAAGCCTAGTATAGGAGCAGACACATAAAGGACAAAAAGGACAGTGCTTCCTTTATTTTCCCCTCTCTTGACTTTTTGTTCTAATTGACTTCAGGCTGATGCATGTACCCTGAGATGCATGCTGAATTCCAATGAAGTCCTCCTACACGTATACTTTATACCAACACAATCCAGTTAAAAGGATTTTAATTGGTGTGCACCATTCCCTGCAATTTCAACATTTAAAAAATGAATAGTCTCACTAAGTACCAGATGGTGACATGTACTAATTAATCAGGACTATTCAATGAATGAGCATATTAAAATGAATGCACCTATTAGACATGTGTTGCCGATGCTCTATCCTGAGGAAGCTGCTCCGTAAATGTGCGCCCACAGAAGGTGCAGACTTACCGTGAAGCTCATAAGTATCTTTCACAATGATTTGCGGCAGCAATACCATCAACACTTGTGTTTCCCTCCAGATCACTCGATATTTCATGTTAAACAGCCATGAGCCCTGCTATCCCTCTATACTCTACTTAACCTTCTTAAACAAGAGCCAGATAAATCCCGAGTCTACAATTTTTCTGCTGAAGAGAAAGCTTTTACAAACTCATCAAGGTTGCTTTTAAAGGGACAATGGGTGAAAGACAGACCAAATAGTGTTCTTGATTCAGCTCCCTTCCTTCTCAATTTGTCTGCCAGGCAGTGGCAGCAAGAGCACCACTAACTGAAGGAGGAACAAAGTACAATGGAATCCTGCAGGACAGTCTGCCATGTTTGGGTTTTTTCAAATACTGTTTGAATTGGACAGAAATACATAGCCTATTGGTAGGCCTCACAATACTTGTAGGATTTCTTTCTGACAGAGGAAGAAATTCTAGAAGTCATTTGCTTTCTTATCTCCTTATATTCACGACTCTTCTGTTTTATATTATCTTCTGTCACCATCATTTCAAACATATTCTAACAGAAAATTTCTCAAATCTCTAGATTTACAGTGAACAATGTTTTCTGATTTATTGAAAGCACTAAAAACCATAGCAGAAGATTAGATAAGCAGGCAGTAAGGTACAGACACAACCATGGGGAAGGTACCTTGAAGCAGGTTTACTGTCTGGGTGGGACACAGCAATCAATGACAAACATTAGTCATCTCCCACAGAAAATAAGGAATGGTAGAAAAAACTTTTGCTCCTGAGAAAATCAACTCAAAGAGGAACCTAAATGAAGAAGTCTAAAAATGATCCCTTTGGAGAATTTAGGAATTATGATTAAAAAGTGATTTAGGAATATATCTTCAAAGCTGAAGACAATATACATTGTCTTCTAAAATAAGCCTAGAAGACAGAACTTTGAGAAACTGGTTCTTGTTTATGATGTATGGCAATGGTTGTTGCTTAAAATGAAACTATTACCCCTAAGAATCCTTAGGAGAGGGCAAGCCAATAATATAAACAACAAAATTTGTAGTTACAGGCCAGAAAAACCTCCCTAGTGGCAAAGGCAATTTTTATTTTATTATTTTCCTTGGGCTCTTGTTTAAAATCAAGAAGTAGAGTTTATACAACAATCAAGAAGAATTTAATTAGTTTGGATGTAATTAAAAGTAAAATGACATAAACATTTTCATGCTGAGGTTTCTGTGCAATGACTGAACAAGCTTTAAAAATTCTGTTACTATGGTTTAATAATTTCTGACAGACCCACTGCTTTAAAAGTTTTGTTCGAAATAGGCAATTTAAGTGAAGAATACTCTGGGGGTAGTGTTCAGAATAGAGTAGGTTTTGTAAGACTCTTATATTCTGGGGCTGCAGAGATAGCTCGGCAGCTAAGAGGACGGGCTGCCCATTCAGATGATGCTGTTTGATTCCTAGTGTCCACATCTGTAACTCCAGTTCCGGGAGACTGGATTCTTCCTGGCCTGTGTAGGCACCAGGCATGCATGTGGTGCATAAACATACACACAGGCAAAAAACAAAACAAAACAACCCCCCCCAAACAAAACAAAAAAAACCCATACACACAAAGTAAAATAGAAACATATTTAAGAGAAAAACACTTCATATATTGAGATAAAATCCAGTAAGACAAGACACCAAAACCAATTATAAATCGTAGTTCAACCACAAAAAAGAACTGTGCTGGAAACAGACTCTTGACTCAAAGAAGGGAAAGCAATGATTTCCAACAACCTAAGAAGACTAGACAACTTCCAAACTACTTTGAAAAACAATCTATTGCATAACTGTGAAAAGAACAATTGATTAATGCACCAGAAATCTACAAAAGGAGGAAGGAAGGAGAGAAGGAGGACACAATGCATAAACAGATTAATGAATGAAAGAATGAGTGAATGAATGAACAAGGATGATGCCCCTTGAACACAAAGGATATGAGTGACTTAATGTAAAGAGTGACATGCTCAGCACACTACCCACTCTCAGGTTACAGACAGCTCTAACTGGAAGACTACATTAATATTAAAGCTTTGTCTGATTTGAAACAACACGGAAGTCAAAAATAAATACCAACTCTGACAAAAAGCAGATGAATCAGATGCATGTGGGAGCCAGTGTGGTCTAAGTGTGACATTTAACATGGTTGTGGTTGGAGATCCAACTCCTGTTTTTATCTTTAAGATGCAATTCTTAATTAGTCATTTATGCCTTTGGCTAAATGTCAGGCTACTTCCAAGGTGCCTGAAATTCCTTGGAAAGAGGCCATGAATATATTAAGTTAAAAATGGACACTGAATTAAGTTTTCTCTGATGATAAAATAATGAAAAGACAATATTCAGAATATGATGCAGTTCTTTCAACCTAGAAATATATAGGACTGATTATTGTCTTCATGGGGGTGGGGGAGTATGACATTTGGAAATGGAGAAGCAGTAGAATTAAGAAGTAAAGCTTATCAATTTATATAATAAAATCTGGGGTTAATATAGACTTTAATATATATTAAATATATAATATTTAATATAGACTTTAAAGTTTGATAGTGATGAAATCTCTTTTAAGAGACTGTCCTTTGAGCCAGAGATTACAATGTTTAAGAAAGAAAGAAAAAAAAAGCCAGACACAGGAGACAACTATCCCACGTTCCCACGTTCTCCCTTGAGGTGGTTTGGATGAGAATGTCCCCAGTAGGCTCAGATGTTTGAACGCATAGTCCCGAGTTGATGGAGCTTTGGGGGATGATTAGGAGGTGGCCTTGCTGATGGAAGTATATCGCTGGGATTGGCTTTGCAGATTTAAATCCTCTCTGCTTCATGCTTGCTTCTCCAGCTGCTTACTACTAGCTAGCTGCTATGCTTCACACCATCACAGACTAACCCCTTTGGAGCCATAAGCCCAAACAAACTCATTTACTTAATTATACTTGGCCATGGTGTTTTATCACAGCTACAGAAAAGTAATTAATACATCTCTCACAGGCAGAATCTCGACAACAATAAAAAGACATGAAAGTAGAAGAGGCAAGAGGAAGTGAACTAGACTAGGGGAGAGAGGTATGACAAAGCAACATGGAGACAAAAGATTTTTAAAAGTAACGTGAATAAATTGGTACTGTGGTATGAGTTTATTAAAATAACCAATTATGTGAATGTTTTTGTTTAATCCCAGGTATGAGGCTGCTTAGGACAGAGGTGTACAATATTAACTGTCTCATGAGCTAGCAGGGGTGTGGTTTAGCCAGCTGAGCAAGTTTAACTCAGAGGACTTGAGAAAGGGATAAAAAAAAATCAGAGACCCAAGGAGAAGGGGGCTCTACAAAGAAGTAGGAGAAAAGGTGCTACAAAGAAGTAGGAGAAAAGGGGGCTCTACAAAAAAGTAGGAAAAGGGGCTCTACAAAGAAGTAGGAGAAAGGACTCGCTACAAAGAAGACAGAGTTGCTGCTCTCCTGGCTGCTGTCTCCTGCTTTGCTGGACTTTTTTTTTTGTGTGTGTGTGTTTTAGAGACAAGGTTCCTCTGTATATCCTTGGCTGTTCTGGACTCACTTTGTAGACCAGGCTGGCCTTGAAGTCACAGAGATCCGCCTGCCTCTGCCTCCCAAGTGCTGGGATTAAAGACGTGTGCCACCATGCCCGGCATAAAGGGTTTTTTGTTTTGTTTTTTCGAGACAGGGTTTCTCTGTGTATCCTTTACTGTCCTGGACTCACTTTGTAGACCAGGCTGGCCTTGAACTCACAGAGATCCACCTGCTTCTGCCTCCCGAGTGCTGGGATTAAAGGTGTGGGCCACCACGCCCAGCGCTTTGCTGGACTTTTACGGAGACTAGTATTACCCTCAAAGAACCTAAGGACCCTAATCAGCAGGAAGCAGCCTAAAGAGAACTCTGTCTTTTTTCCCTCTAACCTTCTTTCTCTCCCACCTAGGGTTGGGGGTTTGGAAGGAACGATGGTTAGACTGGAGGCATAAGGAATTAAGTATAGTAAAATAAATTAGAATGTATAATTAAGTTAAGTACAAAAATAATAAAAGCCGCCTTACTACATGGTACTTTTTTCCTTCTCTACTTTCTTTTACTGGAAATAATTTTTTTTCATACAATATATTTTGACTATAGTTTCCCCTTCCATAACTCCTCTGAGATCCATTCCAGCTCCCCTCCCATCCAAATCCACACCTTTTCTATCTCATTAGAAAATAGACATCTAAAAAATAATAAAACAAAAACTAATGGGAATAGGAAAAACTGAACAAACAGAAGAAAAGAGCCAAAGAAAAAGCACACAAAACACAAATAGACACAGAGTCACACACATTCATATACACAGGAATTCCATAAAACCACAAAACTGGAAGCCATAATACATATACAAAGAACTGTAAGGTCTTTAAAAAACAACAACAACAAAAAAAAAAAAAAAAACCAAAGAACCTCCAAAGATGTCATTGAGCTGGTTTTGTATTGGCCACACTGCTGGGCAAGGGGCCTGCCCTTAAGAGTGGTTTGTATCCTTGGTGAGAGACTCCAGTGGAAAGAACTAATGTTTTATTTGCTAGTGGTTATCAAGTCTCCATTTGATAAGACTCTGGGTTAGGGATGTGGGCTGTGTTCACTTCTCTTAGTGCTAGGACACCATCTGATACAGACCTGTGTGGGCCCTGTAAATGTTGCCACAGTCTCTCTGAGTTCATGTGTTTGTCAGTCCTGCTTGTTTTCTTGGTGGCCTCCATCTCCACTGGTTCTTACAGTCTTTCTGCCTCCTATTCCACAGAGTTCTCTAAGACCGGAAGGGGGGGATTTGATGGAGACTTCCCAGTTAGGACTGAGTGATACAAGGCCTCTCACTCTCTGCAAATTGTCTGGCTGTGGGTCTCTGTATTTGTTCCCACCTAAAAAATCTAAAAGAATTTTTTAAAGCA
Organism: Lophiomys imhausi; assembly: GCA_907164525.1. Taxonomy (NCBI): domain Eukaryota; kingdom Metazoa; phylum Chordata; class Mammalia; order Rodentia; family Muridae; genus Lophiomys; species Lophiomys imhausi. The sequence goes on from CAJQZJ010031900.1 coordinate 7,501,490, forward strand.
TTTATTTTTCTTAAAGGAGAGGGAATCCGTTTCCTGAAACTTGTAACAATAATCTTGAGTTGCTTGGACTTGATGCATTTGTTAGCAACTACATAGTTGCTAACACTAGAGCACCAATATCTCAGTACTTGTATAAGGGAATTTTAACTGGACTTTTGGGGATGAAGGGGGAAGAAGCTGACAGTGAGATAATACAGTTGCTATGCTGAAAACTGTGCTAACTCATCTATCCTTTCAACAACCCTGTATTATATTTTTAATTTATAGCTGAGAAAAACGAGACCCAAAGGTAAGAAACCAGGAAACAGGAGCTAATATGAGAACCCAGGCCTGTGTGGCTCTAAATCCCAGGCTTTACACAATAAGGGCATTTGTAAAATGTGTCACATCAGAGTTAAGTGGTATGGCTCTGCTCATATAAATCCCCTAAAGGTTGTTAAAAAGTGAGAAGTACAAAGAGAAACAAGGAATGGACCCATTTCAATACGAAGTAGAATAACATGAAATACATTGAACCCTACCAGAAAACCTTTCGGGCATGAAATGATGGCCTGGTGATCCCAGCTGTTACTGAGCATGCTCTTTCTTCTTTATCACTGACCCACAACTGTCCGGATAGGAGTTCTAAAATGAGCAGACTTTCAAAACAAATGAAGAATAATCTTTTGACTGTTGGATAAGTTTTTCAAATTGTGAGGTGAACTTCAAATTGTAAAAAAATAAAGGTACCACACCAGATCAGATAAAACTTGGTGTGTGTGTGTGTTTTTTTTTTTTTTTTAGTGGAGGGCCCTTTAAACTTTAGTGTTATCTAAATACCCAAGTATTTTGTAAAATGTTGATTCTGATTCAGTAGGGCTGAGGTAACAGACCATACATATATACTTGGAGTAGCAGTTTTTAAAATATAGAACACATGGAATTGATAGAAATCTGGGAACCAGTAGCTGTAAAAAAATTTTTAAATCACCTTTCTTGGGGTCAAGCATACCCAGTTCAGTGGCAGAGTGATTTCTTGCCAAGAATGAGCTTCCCCCTGGGTCTTATTTATAGCACTGGGAAGAAATGGTTTCTCCCAATCCCCAGAAATGTGCTAAAAGCAGAACTCAAGGGACGTTTCATTATACTACATCGCATAATCTCTGGAACTAAATCAAGAATGAACAATTCTGAAGAACAAAGTTAGAAGACTGATATTATCAGACATCAAAACTTGCTATAGGGGCTGGAGAGATGGCCCAGCAGTTCAGAGCGCTTCTTGATCTTGTAGAGGACCTAAGCTTGTTTGCTAGCACCTACATGGCACCTCAAAGCTGTGTGTAACTACAGCTCTGGGAGATATAATGTCCTCTTCTGACTTCCACAGGTAGTGTGTGTATGTGTGTGTATGTGGTACAAAGAAATACATGCAGACAAAACACACATACACATAATTAAAAAAAAACTAAAACAACAATACAAAACTTGCTATAAGATTACTGCAGTCAAAATAATGTAGCGGTGGCAATAGGACAAACTCATCAGTAGAAAGATACAGGGTCCAGAAACAGACCTATACAAATGCAGCCAACTCATCAGTGACAAACAACCAAAGGCAATACAATGGAGAAAGTATATTCTTCAATAAATGGTGCTGGAATAACTGTACATCCTCATGAAAAACAAATCTTGACACAGACTATATAACCTTCACAAAGATTAACCCTAAATGAGTCACAGATCTTAATGTAAAATGTAAAACTATTGAAACATCTAGACAATAACAGGAGAAAATCTAGTTAGCCATGGGTTTTTTTTGTTTGTTTGTTTGTTTTTAAGATTTTTTTTCAACACAGGTTTCCCTGTGTAATAGCCTTAGTTGTCCTGGACTCACTTTGTGGACCTAGCTGGCCTCAAACTCACAGAGGTTCACCTGCCTCTGCCTTCTAAGTGCTGGGATTAAAGGCGTGCGGCATCGTGCCGGCTTTAGCTCTGGGTTTAATGATGACTTAGATATGATGCCAAAAGCATGGGCCATGATAGAAAGACCTGAAAAACTAGGCTCAGTACACTAACAACTACTGCACAGAGAAAAATATCATGAAGAGAATTAAAACATAACTCACATACTGGTAGGACATATTTGCAAAGACACACAAAAAAGGGCTATTACCCAAAGTTTATAAAGAACACTTCCCTCTCAACAATAATAATAAAAAAAAAAACCCAAACAATCCAATTTAGAAGTGGGCAAGGGTTCTAAAGAGATAAGAAGATACATAGAGGGCAAGTAAGCATATGGAAGTGCTATGTTGCTTAGTGAAAAACACTAAGACAGCATCACATAGTAATTAAACTGGCTAATGCCCAACACACTGACAGAGCCAAACACTAGGCAGAGATGGGAAATAACAGTATGGTAGTCACTTTGAAAGACAGACTGTTAAGGAAGAAACATAATCTTATCATATAACTTACTAATCCTTGATATTCACACAATGGAGCTGAAAACTCAGGTAAAGGATCTGCACTTTCATGATTATGGTAACTATATTCCTAACTGCCCAAATTGAAAGTGGCCACAATGTCCTTCAGTAGGTCAATAAATGAATACATTTTGTTACACCCATTTTCTAAGTCCACTTTCTGTTGCTATAACAGAATACCCAAGACTGGACAATTTATATATTCCAGCTCCAAGTACTGGAATAATCAGAGAAGTTCAGGGTTGGTGGCTACATCTGGTGAGAGCTTCACACTTCATCATAACACAGCAGATACAACACACAGCAGGAGGAATGTACAAAAGAGCTTTAAGCAGATGTATTCAGAAAGGAGCTGACTCATGCCTAACATACTTGAGAATTAATCCACTCTCAGAAGAATAAGATTAATCCCTCTTTTTTTTAAAATTTTTTTTTTTTTTTTGGTTTTTCGAGACAGGGTTTCCCTGAATATCTCTGGCTGTCCTGGACTCGCTTTGTAGACCAGGCTGGCCTCGAACTCACAAAGATCCGCCTGCCTCTGCCTCCCAAGTGCTGGGATTAAAGGCGTGCGCCACCACTGCCTGGCTAGATTAATCCCTCTTAACGATACTACTTCTGGACACCAATACTAGCAACCAGTTTCTAACATGAGCTTTGGCAGAAACAAAACCACATTCAAATCACAGCATCCATGTAATACATTATAATTAGATATCAGAAAAGAAAAAGACATGGAGGAATTTTGGGTGTATACTATAAAGCAAAAAAAGCCAATCTCACAGGACCATATACTATGATTCCATCTCTATGACATTATAGAATATGCAAAATTATAGAGGAAATAAAAGGATCAGTATAAGAAGAATTGAAATATAGAGTACAAGTCAGTTTTAATGCACTGAAACTATTCTATATAATACCATGTTAACTACATGGTATTACACATTTATCAAGATCCTTAGAATATATATTACAGAATATATTATGAACTGGGTGATAAGATATCAATGCTGCTTCACTGACAAATAAACGGACCACATAGTGTGCAGAATGTTGACTGTGCAGGAAATGGTATGTGTGTGGCAAAGAGGTTTGGTGGCACACAGAAAATCTCTGTATCTTTAACTTTGCAATAACTGAAAGCTCTAAGATATAGAGTCTATGTGTCTGTATCACACCCCCTCCTCCCACGGTTCAGAGATCATCCAGAGAGAAGAGGTGGAAAGACTGCAAAAATCAGAGGCAATGGGCGTCTACACTGAGAGCGTTTTCTGGACACAACAAGAGTTGCACAGATGAACTGACAGCTGACATGACTGTGTGTACTAGATCTGTATGAGATCAAGTCATACAAAATCCCAGCATGAAGCAAGGAGGAATTTCCATCTTTAGCAGAGCAGCCATTGGTGACTGAAGACTGCTGGGAGAGGGAGACTTTTCCTTCAGGGATGAAATCTCTGAGAGGCTACCCATGTCCCAGTAGATACATATTAGATACACATATGAAATGCTCAATCAATAAAAAAGACACTTATTTAAAACACAGTAACAAAAAACAATGGACTCTGAAACAGTTAAAACCTAGTATATTAAAATAACTTGTTTTGGTAAAACAGAAGAATTGATTGTGAAAACTAATTGGTCAAAACAGAAGGAATGACCTTTAAAAAGGCACGGAAATTATTAAATTATACACGTCTTTGACCTTCTGCATTACTGCTTTGGACAGGGATACAAAGCACACAAGTCACCACCTGGGTGTGGCAGCTCCTTCTATAATCCTAGGGAGTGTGAATTCCAGGAGAGTCAAGGCTGCAGAGTGAGACTTTGTCTCAAAAAACAACCAACCAACCAAATAAAATCTAGATTATCTGAAATTTCATTTTTAATTATTCCCTCTTAAGGACAATATCTACTGTTACCTCTTTGAAAACAACTTAATTATTGATTAATTAATTTGTCTGCATGTATTCCTCCCAACATTTTTTTATAATAAGAGTAAACTGTCTGTCTACAGGTTAGCAAGGAGATTTATACTTCAAATTCAACTACTTATTGACTTACTAGAAAGGCAGGAAATACATATTGAAAAAGATTTTTTTTAAAAGGGAAAATAAATCAAAACCAGTTCTAAAAAAAGAAGATATAGGCTAAGATCACACTTCAATGTCTTTTTAACGTGACATTAAACCGCTTATGACATACAAGATACAAAAAGAGTCCAAGATTTCCTTACACCTTAATCTACTGAGTGCAGAGGTTTTTCAACATACCCAACTGAAGCCCAGATACTATATGTATTTTGTCCTGAGCATATTTCTTTACCCTTCAGGAAAAGACATATTTTATAACAGAAACTATGAAATGAGCTAACAGATGGTGAGGGCACTGAATCAAGTCTAATTTGAGTTGAATTCAAAGTCTGGTTATGTGGAGACACAGAGGCAATATACCTATATTGGTACCAAATGTCCAACACTGATAGAAATGTTACAGAAGTATCATCTACTAGAAAGGTTTCTGGAACCTAAAAGATCCCCTCCAGTCAACTAGTTTCAAACTCTGGCAAAGTCGTACATACTTAAACTCTGTACAGGCTGATGATAACCAGTCCTCTTTCATACTATAGGGAAAGAATAAAAGCACAGTACTGCTTAATTTTTCCTTCCACTCAGAGTGGAAGATAGAACAGCAGCTCTCTCAGAGACGACCACACCCTAAAGGCAGAGTGTATGAAGCCATCACCTTCTACAGTCTTCTTAGAGCCTTGGGAAGTGCACAACCCTAACCTTTATTCTAGACCACTGGGACTTGATTCAGATTCCTGATGTCTACAACTACAAGGTAATATACTTGTCTGTGGCAATTTGTTAGGGCAACTATAAGAAACTAATAATTCATAGAGCTCAAACGCTATTTGGATACTCACACGGCCAACTGGTTCCTCAGCCTGTTTGTATCTCTGCTGTTTCCTCATAGAGCAAATAAGGATTTCCAATGCAAATCTGAGTGGCACTGAATACATCACAAAGTGGTAGTTATACATTTCTTATGTTATAGCAAGGCAACAGAACACAATTATTTTTCAAAACCTACACTCAACTTAGTTTTCACACACAGGAAAAATAGTCATAATACATCTATCACTAAAGTCTGGGGTAACAGAGTGAGGTAGAAGTCAGCGGTTTTGTCTCTCAGACTATGATTAAAGTTGTTTTAGATCTTAATGTTCCACAGGAAAGAAGCACTATGTGTGTCAACTCATGCCACTCTACCAGGTCATGACTTTGGATTGGCTCTATGTTTAGATTACGTCTTTCTTTATCTTCCAGTAGAAGGTGCCTTTAAACTGTGGCAACATAGAGACACAAAGGCAATTAAGGTCCAGGAGAAGGGAAGGGAGCACCTGACACCTTGGGATAGTGTTTGTTAGTTCCCACTAGTTGAAAAGTCGACTGTTTTGACACAATGGACAAAGTCAGAACCTCTGTGAAAATTGTCTGCATTGAGACAAGATTCCCTTTTCTAAATTTCTCAAAGACTGCAAAAACAGATAATGAGCTATGCTTCAAGACATACAGCATGTGACCTCTGAGTCTAACCTTGCCAGCACCCCTCTCTCATCCCTGTCCCTGAAATGATGCATCTCATAAATCACACTACAGGTTCTTCTACAAAAGGAAATTCTTTAAGACAAGAGAAATAAGTATACCAGTTTGTACTTTTCTCTATAATTTAAAACTTGGCTTTACTCTTTCAACCCAGTTGAATTACATCCTTTGAGTAAGGTAATTTCAAAACCACAAAATCACATGCACACGCATGACTCTTGAGAAGCGCACTTGGGAGTACACTAATTTACTTTTACTTAACAAACTTCAACTTTCTTCACAATGGCTACTCTTGAGAGTCTTTCTGTCAAGGTAGTAGCCGTTCTTAACTCGGGTTCTCTGTGGTGGGGGAGTCCTCAGGCTAGAGCCAAGTGTTGTTGCTGTGCCTTCCCCTGCTTGTGACAAAACCAAAGCATGTTGGTGACCAAAAGTAATTAAGCTTAAAATGAGAAGGCAAATAATTAGTCTGACTTCTTTATTTTAGTAATAAGAAAAACTTAAAAAGATGTGCAATGGTTTGGTTAGCCACCAAAATTTATATAGTTCATGTCAAAGATGGGTTACTTTTGGGGTTTCTACCTTCAGTGAGTATTATAGAGGAGCAAGCCAGTGAGTCATAGCTGGCTTGTCACTTGTTTCCCATCTAAATGCTGCCTAGAGCTGTTTACATGGAACAAAAGTAGAGCTGAACAGATTGTGTAGGGTGTGAGGGCTCAAACATGTTGTTAATCTGTAAGATCCCAGAACCTACTATTACAACATGTTTTTCAAGGCATGTATGTTTAATTCATCTTAAAATTTATTAAAAAGAATATAAACAGTTTCTCTAGCTGTAATCATAAAAATTTTTATTAACATTTACTTAGTTCTTCATCTTTGCAGGATTATATACCTTTGGGGAGAGAAGGGGTTGAGACAGGGTCTCACGGTAGCCCTGGCACTCCTGATACTTGTAGTTCAGGCTGGCCATGATCTACTGAGCTCTAGGATTACAGGCATGTATCATCACCCCCAGGCGGGGTTAAGATATTTTCTATAAGACATGTATTTTTTTATGATCAAGGATGAAGAACCAATAATTAGGTGTTAAGATATCACATGAACTAAAATATATAATTAAAAAATAAATATATACAGACATATTTTTTATTTTCATGATACAGATGAACAGATTAGGCAAGTGAACACTTTCTACGGGTACATTATTTCAGCTGTGAGGTGATTATTCTGGTACTCCAGTCCCAGATTCTCAGTCCCCAAAGTTCTCTTTGCACTATTTTTTCTACTTTACACTTCCTTTAGATTTCTTTGGTATAGAATTGTAGGTTCTAGATGAACTACTATTCAAAGCCACTGGATTCAAACCTTCTCTTGGGGAAAAAACAAAAACAAAAAATTATTTATCTTAGTTACAGATATCTTCTGTGCAGCACTGAATGGGCCAAAGTGGAACCAAAAGATAAACCAGGCTCCTGCTTAATTTTTAAAATAATATCAATTCTGCTACTATATAATTTTGTCTCTTCTGTATTCAACAACACAGGATACATATACATTCAGAGAGACTCCTGAGATGATTTAATTTAAAAATTGAGTCAAATCCCCTTATTCTAAGATAGGGTATCCAACCTGCAGCTGTGCAACCCATGATAAGTATGAATATGGTCTGACACAAAATTGCAAACTTACTTTAAAAAAATGAAAAAATTCAATTATATGATAATAGCACATTTATCTATTTATTCATCTATCTATCTGTCTGTCTATCTATCTATTTATCTATCTAGTTAAGTTACATCTTGTTCACAGCCCTCTTCCTTCTCCCTTCCCAGTCCAACCCTTTCACTCCTCTCCTCCACAGATGAGGGGAGCCCCCACATAACAACCCCACTCAGTTCATCAGTCACATGAGGGCTAAGAGCATCCTCTTGTATTAGGGCCTGACATGGAAACCCAGCTAGGGTAAGGCATTCTACTTACAGGCAACAGAGTCCATGACCCGCTGCTGGGTAGAGTTTCTTGTAGGATAGTTATGCTAGGCTACTGTGTCTTTCTGTCTGTGGGATGTAGGATGGTTTTTCTGTACTACATGGCTAATATCCCGTAATATACAATGCATACCATATGTATCTTTCTGGGTTAGCTCAATCAGGATGAGCTTTTCTAGTTCCATCCATTCGGTTGCAAGTTGCATAACTCCTTGTTTTTGATAGCTGAGTAGTATCCATCATGTAAATGTGCCACAGTTTTGTTTCGTTTTGTTTTTTTTATCCATTCTTCAGTTGAAGGATATCTGGGTTGTTTCCAGTTTCTGGTTATTACAAATAAATAACTGCTATGAATATATTTGAGCCGATGTCTTTGTGGTTTGGTGGAGTATCTTTTGGATATATGCCCAGGAGTGGTATGGCTTGGTCTTGAGGTAAAACTATTCCTGATTTTCTGAGATATTGCCAGACTGATTTTCACAGTGGCTGTATAAATTTGCTGGTACCAGCAATGGAGGAGTGTTCCCCTTTCTCCATAACCTTGCCAGCATGTGCTATCATTTGAGTTTTTGATCTTAGCCATTCTGACAGGTGTGAGAAGGAATCTCAGAGTCATTTCGAGTTGCATTTCTCTGATGACTAAGGACATGAAAACTTTTAAAAATATGTCTGTTTCTTATATGTAACTCAATTGTGTGGTTCTCTAGGGTAAAGTTCGTATATGACAATGTTATGCTGCAATGTCACACAAAATAAATATATATGTGCTCTTACATATGTGACTTCTGTTTTCAGGCTCCAGTATGTTATTTTGCAAGTGCAGACAGTTGAACTGGTGCCATCAAACATTATACATGATTATGGGGACTTGGCAATTCAAACATTATTAATAACATTTTAATCTACCATTGTAAAAAATGGGATTTTTAAATTTAGAATAAGTATTCTTATTTGACTACTAAGAAGGGTACTCTATGCCTCAGCTGTCTCATGCATTGCCTGCCATGCTTTACAATTGTTTATCCGCTTTCGGCTGCACTGGCAGCTATGTGGAGGTGCCCAACATTTGCTATCAATTAATTTTCACAATAGCACTTACAAATTATTAAATTTTTAATTCTAGCATGGTTTCTCCAATGCCGCAGGAGAAAACAAGACCTTAAAAGAAAAATTATGAAGAATGTTCAATGAAAAGAAGCTAGAAGACTACTTAGTAAAGCACCCTGTTTAATTTGTTAGACATTTGTTCAAGTTTTTAAAGAGCGCAATTTGAAAGGCACTGCATAATGAATATGCTGTGAAATTTAGTGTGCATGAAGGACTGCATCATAAGTACAAAAGAGTAGAACTGAAAAATAGTCTTCTCAATAAAACGCTTTTTCAAATGTCACACTGAAACAGATCCTACAGCTAAGTGGCAGCATGTTTATAGAAAAATAATTAAAGTCACTTACTGATAGTGAGTTAAAGATTTTATATATATATATATATATATATATGAAGAGCATGGCTTAATTATATGATCTTCAAAAAGTACATGCTTCTAAAATCAGGTTGTCTCCACAAACTGTGGCAGGTGAACTGAAGAAAATGGAAACCCAAACAAAGAATTTTAGCAAGGATGAAGCAGTAAAAAAAAAAAAAGTTAAAAATTATTTTCTTTGTTCACTGGTATCATTACTGATGGTGCTTTAGTAGTAAAAGAGAGGGACTTATAAAATTAATAAAGACAATGCAATTTCTGTCTAAAACCTCAAGTTTTGTGAAGTATTATTTCATAGGACATTAAAGAAATTTATGCACAAAAACATTAAAAATGGATGACATCATGCAACTTATCATTGAGACTGAATTTCACAAGAACCAAGAGATTAATCATTGCTAATTCCAGGAATGCCTTAAAAATGTTAACTTGACTATGGCTACATTTACTTTCTGAAAATGGCTGAATCAAGGACAAACTATGACAAACATTTATGATTTATGACATATTACCAAATGTGTGTGTGTGTGCACGCGCGTGTGCATGTGTATTGCTATGACTTGATGATTAAAATTACCTTACAAATTTAGGATTTTTAGTGGATTTAATGACTCATTTAAATGAGTAAACAGAAGTCTTGAAGGTGAAAACCAACTGATCCATACAATGTTTCAAGCCAGAGCAGCATAAAGCAGTTTCTAAGACCAATAGTCAATAAATGGGACCTCATGATTTGAAAAGCTTCTGTAAGGCAAAGGACACTGTCATTAGAATAAAACTGCAAACTACAGGGCTGGAGAGATGGCTCAGTGGTTAAGAGCACTTCTGCTAGCTCTTAACCAGAGGTCCTGAGTTCAATTCCCAGCAACCACATGGTGGCTCACAACCACCTATAATGAGATCTGGTGTTCTCTTCTGGCCTGAAGACATGCATGCAGACAGAACACTGTATACATAATAAATAAATAAATCTTAAAAAAAAAGCAAAGTACAGATTGGGAAAAGATCTTTACTAACCCCACTTCTGACAGAGGTCTAATATCCATAATTTATAAAGAACAAGAAATTAAACACCAAGAAACCAAATAATCCAATAAAAAAATGGGAAACGGAGCTAAACCGAGAATTCATAAAGGAGGAATCTCTAATGGTAGTGAGACATTTGGAGAAATGCTCATCATCCTTAATCATCAGAGAAATGCAATTCAAGACGACTCTGAGATTCCATCTCACATCTGTCAGAATGGCTAAGATCAAAAACACAAATGATAGCACATGCTGGCAAGGTTGTGAACAAAAGGGAACACTCCTCCATTGCTGGTGGGAGTGCAAACTTGTATAACCACTATGGAAATTAATCTGGTGATGTCTTAGAAAACTTGGAATAGCTCTACCTCAAGACCCAGCCATACCACTTCTGGGTATCTACCCAAACAATTTCTCACCAAATCACAACCTTATCTATGTTCATAGCAGCCTTATTTGTAATAGCTACAAACTGGAAACAACCCAGATGTTCCTCAACCGGCGAATGGATTAAAAATTGTACATTTACACAATGGAATACTATTCACCTATCAGAAACAAGGAAATCATGCAATTTGCACAGCCAAATGGATGAAACTAGAAAAGCGCATCCTGAGTGAGCTAACCCAGACTCAGAAAGATGCACATGGCATCTATTCACTTATAGTCGGATTTTAGCTATATAGTACAGGATAACTATCCTACAACCAACACACCAAAAGGATCAGGAACATAGACTTTGTTACCTTTTGATGGGTCAATTTGCCCTAGTGGGTGCTACCATGTAGGCTCCCATTGCAAGAGGAAGCTCTTAGCCCGCATATGACTGTTGAACTGAGAGGAGCTGATATGTAGGGACACTCCACATTGGAGGAGTGGGGTGGGTGGGAGAGGGAGGAGAGGGTGGTAGGTGGAATCGGGAGGGGTGGAAAGAGGACACTATGATGGAGATGTAACTTGAAGTAATAAATAAACATTTAAAAAAAAACCCTGAAATTATGGCTGGCTTGAATCAAGGCAGTAATTTTATGTGTTTTGACATGTGAATTAAATGCTGTTCCGTGACAAGCAAAAAAAAAAAAAAATACAGCTATGCTTTTTGATTTGATACAAAAATTTCTGATTTTTTTTTGTATCTAAGATAACAGACTTCAAGATTTCTGGGAAAATAATGAGTATTTTGGTGTAACTGTGACTCCAGTTTCAGTTACCTGTCAGTTTTTAAGCAAATACAGGGAGCTGCAGTCTGGCATTGAACTTAAACAGTTGATGGCATCTTCACTGGCCTTCCATAGGTTCTATCTCCCCAGAGACAGGCAGCCTCACTTCACAATTGCCTTATTCATGTCATCACAAATGGTGGCACGCCTTCCTCACGAGCAATAGTTTTGCAGAGGGAGGCACACACACAGTATCTGATGAGCATCTTCAGAACTTACTGAGAATCATGACTTACTTTTATTAAACCTGATGCTGATTCATTAGTTCCTCAAATACAATGTTAATATCTGATTTCATGTTGTCCTCTTCAACTTTTATATAAAAATACTGTTAAAAATGAAATTTTATTACTTAGACACATCCATGTTCATTTTTTATTAGCAATCACAAACTTAGGATCTGTTTAACAGTTTTTAAAGGACTTAATTTAAAATGAGGCACCACATAATTAAAGTAGCATATGAGGATGTCTTGCGTTTCTGTGGTGGTAGGAGATCATGAAATTTGTGCACAGACCATTTTGTTTTCCTCATGAGCATTCATAAGTTTGTCTTTCTAATGTTAGCCAAAGAAAATTCTTTGACTAATGTGGTCCAGTGAAGCCAAAAAAAGTAGGACACCCTGTTCTAAACACAGCAAGCTTCTATCTAGTGGAGACTAAACTGGGGACATCTTATGTATCTGTTCGTTTCTGTAACCTTAACACTAGCAAGGAGACCAACTACAAGCAACAAAGCAGGGCAATAATTATCTTAAAAATTCCTGAGAAAAGTAATCCATCAATTCTGACTGAATGCCACCAACCTATCCTTTTAATATTTGTGTGCTTTGTGTGTCCATGTGTATGTGTTCATAAATGCCTTGGCTTTTGTGGAAGGTCATAGGACACTGTGTGGGAGGCAGTTCTCTCTGTCCACCATGTGATTTCTGGAAATAGAACTCAGGTCACCGGTCTTGGCTACAAGTGACTTACCTGCTGAGGCTGGCTTCCTATAGTTTATGTAAAAAACAGTTAATCAGAGAATATTCTGAGTTCTTTTCAAAGCCCCAATCTGAGTTATTATCTAAATGTTCCCTACATAAAGAACCACAAAATATTTTCTAGAGTTTAATACCAGAAAAAAAAAAAAGTCTGGGAGTTTTGGATGGGTGTGTGTGTGTGTGTGTGTGTGTGTGTGTGTGTGTGTGTGTGTGAGTGTGTGAATCTATAAAGGAAATGTGTTGAGAGATCACAATTCCTTGTATTGTATTTTGATAGTGGTACATTTTCATTCATTAAAGAAATGGAGTGAACTAGAAACTTACCAAGTACAGTGTATTTGAGCAAGAGACATAAGACATGAGGGCTGGGGAAATGACTCAGTTGGTAAATAAAATACCTGCTTTGCAAGCATAAGGACCTGAGTTCAGACTCCAGCACCCATGGAAAACACCCAAAATCTCAGTACAGGCGGGTGGTAGTGGCAGAGATAGAAGGATTACAGGAGCTTGCTAGGCAGCCAATTGGTGAGCTCTGGGTTCAGCGAGAGATGCTGCTTTGAACAAAAAATAAGACAGACAGTGGTACAGGAAGAAACTTGATGGTGATCTGGAGCCTCCAAACGTGTGCAAACTCTTTCCCCTCCCTCCCAAATCACAACAAAAATAAGATTTGCACAAATCAAGCTTTGGGGAAACCAAGGCAAAATAAGAGTCCTACCCTGAAAGAAATTAGCCTGGAAGGAAACAGAAATACACTGATAAAACAGAGGAAATGATGGAATTTTTAGAATAGAGTGTTCAAAGAAATGAAACTTAGCTTTTACCAGAAAGAATAAAGGTAGGCTTTATAAACAGCATAAATCCCAGAAACCTTAAGGCCATTAACACTCTTCAATATTTTTAAAGATTCAGCTCTAATATTTAGAATTAAAGATCTACTTTGAGGTAGTTTTTGTTCACTGTGAGGTAAAAGAGAAGGTCGTGTCCCCCTCCCTGCTTCATACAGCTAACTGACCCAACACTATTTACTGAAAAGGTGACCCCTTCCAAAGTGACTGGCCTTGCATGCTTGTTTAGGAAATGAAGAATTGACCCTGCAGTGCTGCACCTAGTTCTAGATCCTCTCTCTGTTTTCTTTATACCCCGTGACACTGTCTTGGTTACTGTGGACTTCTACAGTCAAAATAGGATTGCATGTGTCCTCCGGTTTTGTTAATAGTGTTGCTTGGCTTTTCTAGTCCTGCACTTCTTTACAATCAGCTTATTAATTCAGCCATTACATTGAAACTTTCCTCTTATGTAACACAGGCATTTAAAGACACAATTTCTTCTGGTTTAAAACTTTTATACATTCTACAATTTTTATGTTTTCATTAACTAGCTTGTGATTTCTCCTTAACTGACAATTTATACTGTTTGAGTATCTTCCTGCTGTTGACCTCTACTTTAATTTCACTAGGGTCAGAAAACAAACTTAAGTTTCTATTCTTTCAAAATCTGAGACTTTGCCGGGCGTAGTGGCGCACACCTTTAATCCCAGCACTTGGGAGGCAGAGGCAGGCGGATCTCTGTGAGTTCGAGGCCAGCCTGGTCTACAAAGCGAGTCCAGGACAGCCAGGGCTACACAGAGAAACCCTGTCTCGAAAAGCCAAAAAAAAAAAGAACAAAATCTGAGACTTTTTTTGGCCCATATTAGATTATATTCTGATAAAGACACCACGTGCACATAAAAAGAATGTGCATCGTGTCATTCCTTGGTGCAATGTTAAACAACCATCAACTAAAACACGTTGCTGAAATATTATTCTGATAATCCATAGAGTTGTTTGGTTGGTAAAATGATGCTAAAATCAAGTATGATTATAAGTCTATTTTGATCTTTAATTCTGTCAATTTCTGCTGCATGCACTTGAAGCAGTTACTATGTTACTGAGCACACACTCATGTTGTTTTAGGCTCCAGTTGAATTCCAATTTGATTTTTCTTTTTTTTTTTTTTTTTTTTGGTTTTTCGAGACAGGGTTTCTCTGAATATCTCTGGCTGTCCTGGACTCGCTTTGTAGACCAGGCTGGCCTCGAACTCACAAAGATCCGCCTACCTCTGCCTCCCAAGTGCTGGGATTAAAGGCGTGCGCCACCACCGCCCGGCTATAGATTTTTTTTTTTTTTTTTCGAGACAGGGTTTCTCTGTGTAGCCCTGGCTGTCCTGGACTCACTTTGTAGACCAGGCTGGCCTCGAACTCGCAAAGATCCGCCTGCCTCTGCCTCCCAAGTGCTGGGGTTAAAGGCGTGCGCCACCACCGCCCCCAATTTGATTTTTCAATGGATTAAATTATTTTGCTGCTCTTTTAATATTTTTAAATTATGTATATATGTCTATGCAACTAAATGCAGGTGGTAGAGGCCACAGGCATTGGGGTCCTCCTGGAGCTGCAGTACAGGTAATTGTGAGCCACCTCATGTAGGTACTGGGAACTCAACTAAGGTCCTCAGGAAGAGAAGTTAAAATGCACTTTTAACTGCTGAGCCATCTCTCCAGCCCTTTTTCATTGAATTTTTATCTATTATATTTTGCATTTCTTATATAAGTTGTCTGTAGAGATTACAGAATATAGCCTTAAGCTTTCTAAGTCCATTGTACTTAATAATCGACTACTTCCCATAAAATATAAGTATGTAATTACACAGGGTCATTAGACTCCTCCCATAGCATAAATCTCACAATATGACACAATTTTGTGGTTTAAAATTATACAGACCTCCAAGAAATTAAAAAGAAAGGTTTAGAAAGAGGTCCTTGCCTTTCTCCCAGATATGCAGCATTTTTTATGTTCTTCATTCAAGATTCAAGCTTCTGTCTACAGCTACTTGTATTCATCCTGGATAAATTCTTTTTAACATTTTTTTTGCAGGGTGAAAAGCTGATGCAGATCTAGTGGTGATGAATTTTCCTGGCTTTTCCTTGATCTGAAAATCTTTGCTTTTATCTTTGAATACTTCCACAGAATCCTAGGTGATTATTTTCATTGAATGGTTTAAGAATGCTCTTCTCCCCTCGTCCATCCTCAGTGAGCTTCTGATTAGAAGCTAAACATTCATCAATCACACTAAACAGTTCCTGTATATATAATACACCATTTTTTTCTCTTGTTGCATTCAATGTCTGCTTTTTGGTGTTCAGCACTTGACTATGATCTAGCTCAGGTAGGCCCCCTTGTGTGTGTTTGGCTTGGCTTAATTAGAGTTTTGTAGTTGCAAATTGTCTTTCATCAGATCTGTGAGTTTGAACCATTAGTTATTCAACTCTTCTTGTCCCAGTCCTTCCCTTCTTTTACTGATATTCCAATTCCAATGTACATTTGGTCACTGAGTGCCAGCTGACTAACTCTGGAAGGTTCGTACATCTACCTTTGCCTTCAAGTTTTATTTTTCTTGGCTTTACTTGGATAATTTGAAATTCTTTCTCTTTCCTCTATTGTCCTATTCAGCTGGTAAGCCCACTCAATGAAATTTTCATCTCAGACTTAGTATTTTTCTGTTCTAGTATGTGCACTTGAATTTGTAATTATTGTCATTTTTTTTTTCTGTTGAGATTCTGATGCACTGAAACATTTGTTGTTGTTATGTTGTTTTACCTTGCCAACAATAACTCTAATAGCTACACTAAAACATTGGTTTAATTCCAACATCTGGCTCATTTGGGGGTTGAAACTCTGATCATCGTTCAACAGCTCCATTTCCTCAGTCCTTTGTATGTCAAGTAATTCTGAACTTTATCCTGAGCTTCCTGATTCTGTCATTTTTTTCCTATTGAGTAGTTTTCTTTGTTTCAACAGATGCCTATAAATCTCACTGCAGATGTTTCTTTTTTCTCACAGAGCAGATGTCTTGCTTAAAGTCAGACAGATCTGAGTCTATTCTGAGCTTGTAAGGTTCAAGACTTAGGCAATAATTTAGGCAGAAAAAGAAAAGAAAAATGAGTATTAGTTTATTTTCTTTTAGGGTGCAGACCTCTTTCTCAGACTTCATAATTTCCTAGTTATCCCCTTCTGGTTCACAAAACCAGAAAGACAACACACAGGTTTCAACACTCTCCGCTGCTACCCATTCAGTATAGCACAATTTGCATGTGGCCTATGGCTCCCAGAGAATATGAGGTGGCAGGGATATAGAAATGTAGGATGTACAAGGTTATTCTAGGAGAGGCCTAAAGGTGAGGAATGATATGAAAAACAATGCAGGAAATAATTCTGTCATACAAGAGCAGGATTAAATTGTTGAATGCCAGCTAGATCTAGGAACATGGCCAAACAAATATATATTTTAGGCAGAGGGGCAATAAAATCATATCTATTATTTTAGAATCAGATTAATATGTGTGTATGATATAAATGAACTGCAATATGGAAGATGACTATATTTAGGAGATTAATAGGAAGAAATTTCTAAAATTGCAGGTGGAAGATAATGAAATCTTAATTAGGCCACTGGCAGGATAGAAAATAATGGAAATGAGATGATTCAATAACTGACTGAATGATAGTCCTAAACTCTTCAATAATCTCTCAACAGAAGATTAAACTTTGCTATTACTACACAGGGAATATGCCCATTGTCTTTTTAAATAATGAGGGCTACTTTAAAAGCAAGCCAGTATAAAAATTTTCTTTGTAAGCCAGATTCATTTGGGCAGTGAAAATTATGGATTGTGGTCATACGGGTTTGGTATCAGATAAGTGCTCTTTAATATGTGATAAACCTATATATGATAGACCTATATAGGGCAAATTAAAGTGGATCTCTTTTTCCAAATTTTCTTCCCAGTAGAAAATAAAGTTGCAATTAAGTGAACCAATTACAGGGTCGTCTGCTCATATACACTTAAGAGTCTGGACTAGGAATACTGGAAAAGGACTAAAATCCCTTTTCACTGTGATTGTATGGAAGTGAAGGTGGCTTTCAGGCTATCATCACCACAAAAAGCAAATGGCCATCAAAACCAATATTTAGTATATAAGAAGGTTCTCATCATCTTCAAAGCACTCCACCAATTAACTAATTTAAAAAAAACCTACTAAATTGATTGTCTTAGAATTTGACACATTTGTCAATGGGATTCTTTCATTATAACTGTTAATAACTTCCTTTTTTAATCACTTGGCTACTGTTTCCTACATTTTGTGAATGTAGATCATTCTTTCCCTCTCTACAAAGACAATGAATGTATTCAAAGAGACTAACAATTTAAATGTGATAGAAGTAAAATACAATTAGATTTTTTTTCCAGAGGGAAAAGCTCTAGTTTCAATATTCACTGTCACCACCACCACCGCCACCATCACCACCATCATCATAAAAGGCTGCAATCCTGTTGTTTACTACTTAGAATATCTTACTCAAATAGAGGATATAGCCCATTGCTTCTGTATGATAAAGGCTGACAAGTATATGAGAAATTCACCAAAGCATCTCAGTAAAAACCTTAATAAAAATCCACAGAAGTGAAGACAATAACAGTGAAAGCCAGATAGTCAGCTACCAAGTGCACTAAAACTGTGACAAAGGAGTCCATGATCAGGCTGTATCGCTTTTTCACACTTCTAAGACTATAAAACAAATCAGGTTATAGGAGAACAGGTTTTGTTTTTTTCTCCAAGAATGCTATGGCAATAGTATCAAAATATCCCCACTTTCATCTCCCTGGTATAAGACAAAACCAAAAGCACACTGAAAGTTTACATGCCTTTTGATGTTGCAATTAACTCCTAGGCATTTAACTTAGAAGGCAATGATCTATTCAAAGATTAATCTGCATGTACACGCAAGTGTCTCCTGATGTTCCTCCAGTGTTACTTATAACAGGGAAATGAGAGAAATGTGTTTCCCGTAACAGGGACTGGTAACTTAAAATAATATTATAATATGCCAGAATATTATACAGTCATTATTATATTGTATATTATAATTGTATATTATAGTTATTATTATTATACAGTGGAAGTGATTACTTAATTGAAAACTGTTCATAAATTATTATTTAGAGTAAAAAAGACTAATAATTGCATATCCCAACTTTGCTAAAAATAATAAACATAATCCTAATTTTAAAGATTAAAAGAATAAAGAACAAAATGTTAAACAGAAATGCATGTTTTCACTATAAACTTTTTATTCAATATTTCTTGCTTTAATAATTAAAAAAGCACTAAGTTATGAGAAATAGTCATATATGCCCTTTATCCAGAGGCAATGTGCTTTAGATATTCTAGATCTAACAGTCAAACATCAACCTTGCTCTGTCTTTCCAATTCTGAATGAATACAGAAAGATCATTTTGAACATCTATCACACTGTCAGTCACGTGGGACAGACTGCATTAAATTGTTATGAGTTTGGGGATGCTAATGACTTCTCTGTTGCAATCAGATACTAGAATAAGACTATGTGTGTCTGTGTGTCCTACATAGGATTTGCTCTCCATAGGAGAGGGGGTAGTGTATTACCCAGGTTTGATAGTAAAGTCTATTTGTGAACAGCCAGATGGTTGGTAATATGCACAGATATCTTGAAATATAGGCTGTCTGATTTCAATTAGCTTTGAAGTGAGACAAATGACAGCGAGGATCTGCATAGCTAAGCCCAGGGGTACTGAGAGAGTGTATTCTTACGGATGAGAATTCCACCTGCTAGAATTCACACTGATGTAACAAAGGTAATAGATTATTCTGAAATACATGTGTTACTGAAGACAACCTCTGTTATGAAGCACCTGAGTAAACATTTATGTCCACTATAAGAAACTAGCTAATGTGACAGAAAAAGGGAAATTTTAGAAAACTGATTATAGCCTATACACGTATATTTCAGAATGCACTATGAAATAGCATGAAGGATTTGAGTAGCAACTAAAATACTTACTTGAAAACCTGTAGTAGTTTTGGGCCAAATCAAAGATGCTGCTTAAAAACACCAGTCAATGAGCAAATGTTATCTCCACACTTGTCAGTGTGGTGGCAGCTTTACGTCACGCTCTCCCATGTGCAGCTGTGTCGCTCCTGAGGATTCTGCCCTGTACTAGATTCCTCAGGGAGAGATGCAATAAGAACTGCCCTATCTGAGCTGTCACTCTAACAAATCCAGGTTTAAAAAAAGTAGAACAGAATCAACGGTCTTTAAAAAAAAATAAGGTTGGGCATGTACAATTTATTCTCTTCTGAATACAAGGATTCTAATGGACTTTCAGAAGGAGGTTTGATTCCAAGTCCTCCAAAGTCACTAAGTGATCTGTTTAAACAGAGTAAAGCAGAAGTGAGAACATAAATTTAGTCTCTAATTTTCTTTCACAGATATCAATTCACCAGTGCTAGTAGAGGATGAGGGAGGAGGATCAAGAGTTTCAAGCCGAGCCGGGCGGTGGTGGCGCACGCCTTTAATCCCAGCACTCGGGAGGCAGAGGCAGGCGGATCTCTGTGAGTTCGAGACCAGCCTGGTCTACAAAGCGAGTCCAGGACAGCCAGAGCTACACAGAGAAACCCTGTCTCGAAAAAACCAAAAAAAAAAAAAAAAAGAGTTTCAAGCCAACCTGAGCTACACATCAAGAACCCATATAAAAAAAAACCAAAACCAAACAACAACAACAACAAAAACAACTTAGACTTTTTCTATTAGAATAGTGTTAGTGAAATGCCTGGCACTGAGAGAATGAAATCATTCCTAATGCTTGCCTCATCCCAATGCTTAACTATAACTGTCAACATTTATTATTCTGTGGGTCTTTAGGATACTGCACCATATATTTAATACATATTATTGCCAATCACTAGTTATTCCAATTATCTTGCTATTTTATAGACTAAGAAAGATTTCATTCTACTTTGGTTTTACAGAAGAGATTGAAATGTCAAAGAAATCAAGTAACTTCCCCAAGGTCATACAACCCAGGTCCTATTTGGAAGCCCGTGCTTGCTAATAAATCGCAAAAATCTCTTCTGATCAGCTGGTCTCAGTGATTCAATTTTCTTACACAGAGAAGCAGGAAAGGCCCTTTGAGGCACACCATTACAGTCCTGAAACAAAGCACAGAGTTCTCACCAAAAAGAGCTGTAACTTGCAGCTGTCACAGAAAAAGTAAATATTAGGAAATAGTTTGAAATGGCAAACCAAATGCCATAAACAGCTACTATGTTAGGCAAGAATAAATTCAGAATATGCGTTAACAAAAGCTACTGTTTAGCTGGGCATGCCTGCAAATTCTTGTAATCACAGCCATCTGGGAGGTGGGAAGAGGACTAGGACCTCAGCTACATAGCGAGTTCAACGGCATTATGGACTACAGGAAACCCCGTCTTACTAACACTCTACCCAGCCCAACTGTGTCTGTTTAGCCAAAAGAAGGACTAGCTAGACTTTTGGTAGCACCTTTGATCACCTTAGCAATGTTAATTTCCCTTCCCAGGGAGATCCAAGCATCTCCTTAAGTCCTCCCTGTTACTTAGCTCTCTGGGTTTGTGGATTGCAACATCATTATCCTTTACTTTGCAATTAATATCCACTTATAAGTGAGTTTGTCTTTCTGAATCTGAATTACTTGTTCAGGATGATTTTTCCTATTTCCATCCATTTGCCTGCAAATTTCATGATGTCATTGTTTTTAACAGCTGGGTAAATACTCCATTGTATAAATATGCCACATTTTTTTTTCTTTTTTTACCATTCTTCAGTTGAGGGACATCTAGGTTGTTTCCAGTTTCTGGCTACTACAAATAAAGCTGCTCAGAACATAGTTGAGCAAGTGTCTTTGTGGTAAGATAGAGTGCTCTTTAAGTATATGCTCAGGAGTGGTATAGCTGGGTCCTGAAATAGACTGATTCCCAATTTTCTGAGAAACCATCATATTGATTTCCAAAGTGGATATGTACATTTGCATTCTGACCATAGATATTGTGGTGGACTGGGGGTAGGTGGATGGGAACAGGAAGGACCAAGTGGGGAGAGAATGGAGGGTGAGTACCCAGAGAGTCAAATGGAATTGGGGGGGTGGTGGCGGCAATTCTAGGGCAAGGTAGAAACATAGTGCAATGGAAACTCTCACAAGTCTATAGAGTGACCCTAATTAAGACTCCTAGTAACAGGGAATACAGAGCCTGAACCGGCCATCTCCTATAACCAGGCAAGACTTCCAGTGGAGGGTTTGGGACACCATAAAACCTTCAAACTTACAAGTTGTCCTTCCAGCATGATATGCTAGGGTAAAGGTGGAACAGAAATTGTGGGAATGGCTAACCAATGACTGGTCCAGTTTGAGATCCATGCCACAAGAGGGAGCCCACCCCGACACTGCCTGAAGAACCAGAAACCAGAACCCAGATGGCCCAGAGACCTAGAATAGAACCAAACACGACTGGGGGAGAAAAAGTCAATGAAATGATGCCTAATGATACTCTGCTATGCTCATAGATTGGTGCCTAATCCAGTTGTCATCAGAGAGGCTTTACCCTGCAACTGATGACAACAGATGCAGAGACCCACACTCAAACATTAGGTGGAGTTTGGGGAATCCTGTTCAACAAGAGGAGATATGATTGTAGGAGCCAGATGGATCAAGGATACCTCAAGAAAACCCCACAGAATCAACAAACTGGGCTCCTAGGGGCTCACTGAGACTGAATCAAGAGAGAGCCTGCATGGGTCTAACCTAGGTCCTCTGAATGTACGTTGTAATTGTGCAATTTGGTGTTTTTGTGGGACTCCTAACAGAGGGAGTGGGACTGTTTCTGACACCTTTGCCTACTTTTGGGACCCTTGTCCTTCTATTGGGTTGCCTTGTCCAGCCACAATATGAGTGGCAACTTGATATGCCATGTTTAGCTGATACTCCTGCCCTTTTCTAAAAAGAAAAGGAGGAATGGATGGGAAGGGAGAAGCTAGGAGAGTGATAGAGAAGGGTGGGACACAGGGAGGGGAAACAGAAGTTGGGATGTAATATATGAATCAAATAAATAAAACCAATTAATAATAATAATAAAGGAAATGTCATCTTTCTGGTTTTCTTCACTGAAATAGCAACTCTGAAAGAAAGCTCTGACAGGGTGACAATGCATATATTTTCAAGGGAAAAACTACAGTCTCTTGTTAGAGATTTCTAGGCTTGTTTTATTTATTTATTATTTGTATTTATGTTTCTCAAAACCACTAATTCTAAACAACAATGAAGACAGGGTCAAAACTGAATCCCCTTGGATATTCTTTAACAGATGCAAATCAATTTTAATCATAGTATTGCTTTATTCCTGAAGTAGCTTTTTATTTACAACATTAACATCAGGAATGAAACCAAATCAATCAATATTCAGTCCAAGAGACTGAGACACTACCTGGTTTCTAATCCCATATGATTCTCCACTTTATAACTCTGTAAATTAAACAGTCTTGCACTCTCCTACAAAAAGCACTCACTGGATGACCCAGCTAATACAATACAGAAAGCGGTTAGTGATCCAACTCAATGTTCAAATTGTGCAACAAAACAATCTTAATAGTTCCTCCCCCAGTACATTGCAGTTGTTTTAGAGCAATATGGCTGCTGACCTTGATTTATCTCTGACTTACCAGATGGGCAAAGTCTGACTAAGTTGAATAAGCTCTTAAAAAAAAAAAAAGAAAAAAGAAAAAATCTGTTTTAGAAGGGTCAGTTAGTTTCAAACAAAGGCTTTTCGTTCAGTAAGCATGTCCCATAGAGATACTTCCTCCAGGGATATATCAGTGTTTCCTGCTGGATTCCAGCATACAAAGGGGCAAAGGAAGCAGTAAGCTAATGCACACACTTCCCACTGGAGTCCCCAGAGTCCCTAATTTCTGACAGAACATAGAGATTTCCATACCCTGCTATGTCGGCATGTTTTAAGATTTTGTTGAATTTTGCAGGGAGTATATTCAAAACACGCAGGGAAATCCAGATGATTTTTTTTTCTTTTGTCTGCACAGGTATTTGTCTTGTCATGTCTTTGGTCACCTTTCATGCTTAGATCTCTCTGGCAGCCTACCTGCTGCCATCTTTGCCTGTAGGCCTTCTCCAACTGTATCCATATGTGGTCATTAAAATAATGTGTCTCAATTCATTTCACAAGAAAATTTGCTTTTCAGAAAGCTTATAGTGGCCTATTTATCAAAACCCTAAATACCTTAGGTTGTGTGTGTCTAGATTACTTCCCCAACTACAGTCCATTTGTTCACAAAGGGGCTACAGATAATAGACAATATAACTCATTGACTGGGGTTACACCAGAATGGTTACATAAGATAAGTCAATCATTGACTGGGGTTACACCAGAATGGTTACATAGATAAGTCAATCATTGACTGGGGTTACACCAGAATGGTTACATAGATAAGTCAATCATTGACTGGGGTTACACCAGAATGGTTACATAGATAAGTCACAAGGCCAAGATTCTAACAGTTTAAAAAGATCTCTTAAAATACAGGAGATTATCTATTACAGCCTCACCTGCTCTGGGTTCTGGTTGTGTCATTTTCTATGGTATTCCTGCCCAGAAATACTGGCAGAGGCTTGCAAATTTTATATTCAGAGTATCCCTTTTCGGAAATAATTATGTAAAATACCAAAAATGTTTCAGATTTTAGATAATTTTTGATGGGGAGAGTTTGGGATATTTGCATATACATAAGATAACTTGAGGATAGAACCCAAGTTTAAAGACAAAATTCACTGATGTTTCATTTATATTTTATATTGAAAGCCTAAAGGTTTGTGTATTTAAGTAATTTTATACCCAGAAAAAACAAAGTTTCAAGAAGTAGACTTTTCAACTTGAGCATCATGTCAAAGTTCAATAAGTCATAGAGTTGTCAGCACTTCATACTTTGGAATTTTAGGTTAGGGATGGTCAACATGTACCCCAGTGTATATATATGTAAAACCTACATACATGGCAATGCTACAAATAAAAGAAGCAAAAGAGTTCAATAAACATGATGCTATAGAATCTCAAATACTTGCAATGTTTACATTAAAAAACCATTTAGTACATTCACTATACTCTATGATGAAACCAACAAACTAAATAAAGTCTCTTCAGTGAGAAGACAGTGTAAATGCCCATTTCACAAGGGACTGCAGCCAGTCCTGCATGACTTTAACGAATGCTAGGGAAAGGTCATATAAATTAATTCTATACTCTTAGTGTTAGGCTTTAATTATTTAATCAAAACTAAAATTTAAAAATTAATAAATTTAAATATTTCAAGTTGTAACAACTGAAAATAAAAAGATAATGTGAGTCATGTCAGGACCAGAAATCAGAACAATGGTTTTCTTCCGTGTGTGTGTGTGTGTGTGTGTGTGTGTGTGTGTGTGTGTGTCAGGACCAGAAATCAGAACAATGGTTTTCTTCCATGTGTGTGTGTGTGTGTGTATATGAGTGCTTACGTCCAGTTGCTGGGTATTTATTCTGAAGACATTTCAAGTGACCAAAATAAAATAAAACAAGCCCTGCCTTCCAACTCTCAGACACGCTAGGAAGCCTCTGGACCAGGGAATCGGGATAACCCATCCCCCCCAAAAGGAGAAATACCCGGTAAGTCCCAACCTAATACCCAGCCGGCAGATTCAGAAACCAGGCAGAGACAATCCCCACCCTGCTGGGCACTCCCAGATCTCACACAGACGATCCAATTATCTGGGAAAGGTTGCGACCCTTGGAAGTGAAGTAGCTCCACTGCAAAGCTCCTTCAGATCCCAGTCTGTGACTTCACAGGCCAGCTTCCAAGCCTCAGGAGCAGCAAGGCTATTGGAGCTGAACTGCAGATTTACCCCCTACAGGAACCAACCCCCAGGCAAACTGTGAGATATTTGAAACTGTCCTATATCGAACTTTTGTACTAGTAAGGGCCCTTCCGGTGGGTAATCAGAGCTTACTTGTGCACAGCTCTGCCACCTGAATTAATTAGGTCCCCACCTGGGAGGCAGGACTGAATGACTCTCCTTATAGGGGTGGAGTAAGGCAACTCCTACACCACAGTGCCCCCTTTGGACCAAAGTCCAGAAGACAGCAAAAAAAAAAAAAAATTCCTCATGGCCAGAGGCCAGAGACAAAAAAAAAAAAAAGAGCGAAATGTCTCCAACAAAAGAAAGCAACGCTATTCCGTCCAGCCCGAACCACCTGACCACAACTGAAACACATGAAAATGATGACAATTCTACGTTATGGAAAGTGATAAAGTCCCTTCAAGAAGAACTTAAAACTATGAAGGAATTCAAAGAAGCCACAATTCTACAAGTCAAAACAACGAATAACATCATTAAAGAACTCCAAGCCAAGGTGACCCAGCTTGAACAGGAAAAGGATAAAGCAATGAAAGATCGCCAGACAAAAACAAGCAAACTGGAGAAGGAAATGTACAAAACGAACACTACCATTCAAGACATGAAAATAGAAATGGAAACAATAAAGAAAACACAGTCAGAGTTAAAAGAGGAAATGGAGAATCAAGAGAAGAGAACAGGAACTATGGATGTGAGTATGAAAAATAGGATGCAAGAGATGGAAGACAGGATCTCAGGCATGGAAGATTCGATGGAAGAAATCAGTACAACATCCAAAGAAAATGAGAAGGCTAAAAAATCTCTCACCCACAACATCCAAGAAATCAAGGACTCAATGAAAAGACGGAACCTAATAATTATAGGCATAGAGGAAAGAGAAGACTCCCGACTCCATGGTCCAGGAAATATCTTCCACAAAATCATAGAAGAAAACTTCCCAAACCTAAAGAAAGAGATGCCAGTAAAAATCCAAGAGGCTTACAGAACACCAAACAGATTAGATCAGAAAAGAAACTCCTCTCGCCACATAATAATAGAAACTCCAAATGTAGAGAACAAAGAAAGGATATTAAAAGCTGTAAGAGAAAAAGGCCAAGTCACATACAATGGCAGACCCATCAGAATCACACCTGACTTCTCCTCAGAAACTTTAAAAGCTAGAAGGGCCTGGACGGATGTCCTACAAGCCCTGAGAGAACAGAGGTGCCCAGCCAGACTACTATACCCAGAAAAACCCTCTATCAACATAGAAGGAGAAAACAAGATATTCCATGACAAAATCAAATTCAAACAGTATCTCCTCACAAACCCAGCCCTACAGAAGATCCTAGAAGGAAAATTCGAACACAGAGAAGATAACTACACCCACGAAAAAAGAGGAAATAGAAACCTCCACAGCAACTAAACAAAAGAGAAACACAAGACAGCCAGCTATACCAAAATAATGGGAAATAACAACCCCTGGTCACTAATATCCATCAACATCAATGGACTCAACTCGCCAATAAAAAGACACAGACTTACAGACTGGATCCGTAAACAAGACCCATCTTTTTGCTGTATACAAGAAACACATTTCACTATTAAAGATAAACACTACCTCAGAGTAAAGGGCTGGGAAAAGGTCTTCCAAGAAAATGGACCCAGGAAACAAGCTGGAGTAGCCAACCTAATATCAAACAAAATAGACTTCCAATTGAAGTTAATAAAAAAAGACAGAGAAGGGCATTACATACTCATTAAAGGAAATATACACCAAGAGGTCATCTCAATATTGAACATCTATGCCCCAAATGCAAAGGCACCTACATTTATAAAAGAAACGCTTCTAAAACTTAAATCGCACATTGATCCAAACACTTTAATAGTGGGAGACTTCAACACCCCACTCACAACTATGGACAGATCATCAAGACAGAAGCCAAACAGAGAAATAATGAGTCTAACAGAGATCATGAACCAAATGGACCTAACAGATATCTCAGAACGTTTCACCCAAACACAAAAGAATACACCTTCTTCTCAGCACCTCACGGAACCTTCTCCAAAATCGACCATATAGTTGGACACAAAGATAGCCTCAACAGATACAAGAAAATTGAAATAATCCCTTGTATCTTATCAAACCACCATGGAATAAAGATGGACTTCATAGCAAAAGAATCAATAGAAAGTCTACACTCACATGGAAATTGAACAACTCTTTACTAGAGGATCACTGGGTCAGGGAAGAAATAAAGAAGGAAATCAAAGACTTCTTAAAGTCCAATGAAAATGAAGACACAACATACCCAAACCTATGGGACACAATGAAAGCTGTGCTATGAGGAAAGTTCATAGCATTAAGTGCCTTCAAAAAGAAAATTGTGACAGCTCATATTAGCGATTAACAGCTAAACTGGGTGAATTGGAAAAAAAAGAAGCAAACACTCCCAAGAGGAGCAGAAGGCAGGAGATCATCAAACTTAGAGCTGAAATCAACAACTTAGAAACAAAAAGAACTATACAAAGAATCAATGAAACCAAGAGTTGGTTCTTCTAGAAAATCGACAGACCCTTAGCCAAATTAACTAAAAGACAGAGGGAGAAAACACAAATCAACAAAATCAGAAATAAAAAGGGTGAAATAACAACAGATATTGAGGAAATCCAGAGAATATTTGGATCCTACTTTAAAAATCTATACTCCACCAAATTTGAAAACTTAAGTGAAATGGACAATTTTCTTGATAGATTCCACCTACCGAAGCTAAATCAAGATCAGATAAACAGATTAAACAGCCCTATAACCCCTAAGGAAATAGAAACAGTCATTAAAAATCTCCCAACCAAAAAAAGCCCAGGGCCAGATGGCTTTAGCACGGAATTCTACCGGACCTTCAAAGAGGAGCTAACACCAACACTTTTCAAACTCTTTCACCAAATAGAATCTGAAACAACATTGCCAAACACATTCTACGAGGCCACAATCACCCTGATTCCTAAACCACACAAAGACCCAACAAAGAAAGAGAACTTCAGACCAATCTCCCTCATGAACATAGATGCAAAAATACTTAATAAAATGCTAGCAAACCGAATTCAAGAACACATCAAAAGTATCATACACCATGATCAAGTAGGCTTCATCCCAGGGATGCAGGGATGGTTCAACATACGACAATCTATCAACATCATTCACCATATAAACAAGATGAAAGAAAAAAACCACATGATAATCTCGCTAGATGCAGAAAAAGCATTTGACAAAATTTAACACCCCTTCATGCTAAAAGTTCTGGAGAGAACGGGCATACAAAGGCCGTAACTAGAAATAATAAAGGCAATATACAGCAGGCCAGTGGCCAACATCAAAATAAATGGTGAGAAACTTGAAGCATTTCCTCTAAACTCAGGGACAAGACAAGGATGTCCACTTTCACTATATCTCTTCAATACAGTACTTGAAGTTCTTGCTAGAGCAATAAGACAACTAAAGGACATCAAGGGGATAAACATCGGAAATGAAGAAGTCAAATTATCCCTATTTGCAGATGATATGATAGTATACATAAGCGACCCCAAAAAATCCACCAGAGAACTCTTACAGTTGATAAACACCTTCAGCAAAGTGGCTGGATACAAAATTAATTCAAAAAAATCAGAAGCCATTCTTTATACAACAAACAAATGGGCTGAGAAAGAAATAAGGGAAACAAACCCCTTCACAATAGCCACAAACAACATAAAATACCTGGGGGTAACTCTAACCAAGCAAGTAAAGGACCCATACAACAAGAACTTCAAGCCCTTGAAGAAAGAAATGGAAGAGGCCTTTAGAAGATGGAAAGATCTCCCATGCTCATGGATAGGTAGGATCAACATAATAAAAATGGCCATCCTACCAAAAGCAATATATAGATTCAATGCAATTCCTATCAAAATACCAACACAATTTTTTATAGACTTGGAAAGAGCTAGTCTCAATTTCATATGGAACAAAAAAAGCCCAGAATAGCTAAATCAATCCTGTACAATAAAAAAACATCTGGAGGTATCATCATCCCAGATTTCAAGCTTTACTACAGAGCAATAGTTGTAAAAACAGCATGGTATTGGTATAGAAACAGACCAGTAGATCAATGGAATCGAATTGAAGATCCAGAAATAGACCCACACACTTATGGCCACCTAATTTTTGACAAAGAAGCAAAAACGGCACAATGGAAGAAGGACAGCATCTTCAACAAATGGTGCTGGTCCAACTGGATGTCCATTTGTAAAAGAATGAAGCTAGACCCATACTTATCACCTTGTACAAAACTTAAGTCCAAGTGGATCAAAGACCTTAACATAAGGCCGGTCACACTAAATCTACTAGAAGATAAAGTGGGAGAAACCCTCGAACTAATTGGCACAGGCGACAACTTCCTGAACAGAACACCAACAGCTCAGGACTTGAGATCAACAATCAATAAATGGGACCTCATGAAACTGAAAAGCTTCTGTAAGGCAAAGGACACTGTCATTCGAACAAAACGGCAGCCTACAGACTGGGAGAAAATCTTCACCAGCCCCACATCTGACAGAGGGCTAATATCCAAAATCTACAAAGAACTCAAGAAATTAAATGCCAAGAAACCAAATAATCCAATCAAAAAATGGGGGACAGAGCTAAATAGAGAATTCACAAAGGAGGAATCCCTAATGGCTGAGAGACACTTGAAGAAATGCTCAACATCCTTAATCATCAGAGAAATGCAACTCAAGACCAATGTGAGATTCCATCTCACACCTGTCAGAATGGCTAGGATCAAAAACTCAAATGATAGCACATGCTGGCGAGGGTGTGGAGAAAGGGGTACCCTACTCCATTGCTGGTGGGAGTGCAGGCTTGTGCAACCATTATGGAGGTCAGTCTGGCGATATCTTAGAAAACTTGGAATAGCTCTGCCTCAGGACCGAGCCATACCACTTCTGGGTATACACCCAAATGCCTCTTCACGGAATCATAAGGAAGATTCTTCATCTATGTTTATAGCAGCCTTATTTGTAATAGCTAGAAACTGGAAACAACCCAGATGTCCCTCAAATGAAGAATGGGTTAAAAAACTGTGGTACATCTACACAATGGAATATTATTCAGCTATCAGAAACAATGAAATTATGCAATTTGCAGCCAAATGGATGGAACTAGAAAAGCTCATCCTGAGTGAACTAACCCAGACTCAGAAGGACACATATGGCATCTATTCACTTATAGTAGGATTTTAGCTATATAGTAGAAGGTATCGATACCACAACTAACACACTAAAGGGAACTTGGACATAGACTTCTTATTTTTAATTTTTATTTTTTATTTATTTTTTATATATTAGTTATATTTTTTCTATTTTTTAGTCTTTTTTATCTATTGTATGCTTAATGATTTGTTTGTTTAGTAGTTCTCTCTCCCCGGCAACGAGACACTTTTCACTGATGGTACTGCTTCATAGATGCCCAATGAATGAAGAGGCTCTTGGCCCTCATACGACCTATCAACTGAGATGAGGGACTGTTATATAAGGACACCCGACCCGAGAGAAATGGGATGGAAGGGTTAGGAGGTAAAGAAAAAAAAATGAAATGTGATGTTTCGGCCTTTTACTACTAACTGTCATGAACTGTTTAGGATAATTAAGAAATGCAAACTAATGGTTATGCAAGCCAGTCATTCAGTTAGGTACTATGACAGCCTATTATAGTTACTTGCTAAGCTAATCAGAAATAAACCTGCTAAGAGACAAGCAACATCTGCTTACCCTAATAGAAGAGATAGATAGGGCCTCTTCAAAAACCTCAAGAGATCTGCAGAATATGGCATTCAAAGATGTTTTCGTAACTTTAGATTTTTTTTATATCAAGATATATCAACTCCTGACAGCACCCCCTATTCTCCTCCAAGTAGAAGATGAGCATCGAAGAATCTCCAGTGGGAGATGATTGAATTAGTCGCAAGCCGATCTCTTGGTAGGAAAAGCCCCTTGCTCCAACTGTAGACCGAATGCTGTCCAAAAAGGACAAAACCTGGAAGCAGGTAAGTCGACAGCCTAGCTCTGCCAAGACAGGGTAGGTAAGTCCTTCATAACCCCTGCTCTACAATCAATGTCTGTCAGAGAAGTAGGGCCAAATGACTGAAGAGCGATGCTGTAATGTATGGAGAGAAAATGGGACCTTTCCAGGCAGCCACTGGTATGTCATTTCTTAGTTTGGGAAGCTGCAGACCCTGTACTTCCTATAAAATCAGATATATTTATCCCTCTCAGGTCTCTGAGGTGATTGAAGAACAGATAGATAAAGTCTCATAATTAAATTTTGAGTTGTTTAGGAGTTAAGAGAGTGTTATACATCTAAGAAGATACTTTTAAAATTGTGTTGCAATTAGTATGAATGTTGAGTCAGATATAGAACTTTAAACTCATGGAGATGTTTAAATAGTAGAATGTTAAAGTCAGGTACCAAATACATATGGACTGGTCATTGGGAATGTACGTTAAGCCATATAACCCTCATAACTGTGGCCTAATTACCTCTGTTGTACTGTATTGTATTTATTATTATAAGAGAAAGAGCCATTTGTTGGACAGAAATGAGAAACTGTAGGGGGAAATAAGATATACCTTAAACTTAAAAGAAAAAAAAAAGGGAAGAGGATGGGGGGTTGAGGGTGGGAGGGTGGGACTGGAGGGGGAATAGGGAGGGGACTGTGATTGAGATGTAACTTGAAGAAATAAAAAATACAGGAAAAAAAAACAAAGAAACCTGACTTTGATTTGAGATATTAAAAAAGCTTGAAATATTATCACTTACAAATTCATAGAGACTGAAGTCATTAACTACACTGTAATAGAGTTGCTACTAAAAATAACTAAACATTCATATTTTCCTTCGTTGACAAAAATTCATTGTTTTATGATTTTGCAGCTGGCAAGTTTTTCTTCAAGTTCATAATAACATCAATATACATGTTCATAAACAATACAGAGAATACTTTTGAAATTGGCTCCCAAATTAATTAGTTCCAAGAGATACTGGGAAACTACGGACCAAATGTCACTTATTTTTCTGTCATTTTTCCTAAGTAGCCCATAATAAAGGTGTGGGAAAGTTCAAAGACCAGAGTAAACTGGTCCAATTAAAAGGCATCATGGGAGAAGTTCTACATAAATATTCTTTGGGATATAGAAAGGGATGTTGCAAGAAGCATCTCACCCCCACCCCTTTTTTTGTTTTTTGTTTTTTTTTTGAGACAGGATTTCTCTGTGTAAGCTCTGGCTATTGTAGGACTCATTCTGTAGGCCACACTGGCCTCAAATTTAGAGATCAGCCTGCCTCTGACTCCCAGGTGCAATGTGTAGTTCAGGCTGGCCTCAAACTTTGTGATCCTCCGGCCTCTTCCTCCTTCAGCGAATCCTACTGGGAAACGTGCCACAACTGACGCATCTCACTTTTTATAGGTGAAGATGAAAACAGGATAAACTGTTACTAGAATTACAATATTGACAGTATTGTCAAGCACTTATCATCTGCTATCTTTTTTGACACACCAATACTTTATAAAGAATTACCATTCCTATTTTACATACAAGGAGATTTAAAGACAAAACAGTTATCTTTAGCCTGGCTCTTGGTCTAGGTCATACTCTTATGTTGTGGAATATCTGAACTTTGGGCTCGCCTATGACTAACTGAAAAGTTTGTTTCCTTCTATTTTACCTTCCTCAGAAGTTCTCAGTTTATAATGATTCTTACTATGATCTGTGATATTTTTCAAATTATAGACACATGAGTTACATTCCTACAGATGCTAGCAGAAGTGAGCTAGAGCTCACACACCTTCATTTTTAAGGGGAAGTTTATTGGGCTGGATTCAGGAGTGGGGGTGAGACAGGGTGTAAATCTCGGTGGTAGACTGTTCACCCAGCATGACTGAGGCACCAGGTTAGAGCTCCATCACTGCAAAAAAGAAAAGGCGGTGAAGGAGGAGGAAGAGGCAGGAGGGGAGGAAGAGTAGGAAGGAGATAACAACAACAGGTAGTTTAGGAAACTATGTACTTAGAATTAGATTGGGAGCAGGGAAGCATGATGTTTAAGAAACATCATTGTGCAAGACAGCCATGTATGGCTTAATAACAGGCCTACATTCTGATGAATGTGTTGGAAAGGGCGTTACTATGTGAGTATCACAGTGTACTTACTTCACACAAATAGACTCATCAAACAATGTCATTTTATAGGACTTTTACTAATTATCTGTCACTGATGTAAACATTAGGCACCGTTACTTTACTTGTTTTTCAGCAAATTTCTTTCAACTGTATTTTGCTGGCACACATTACAACTACCCATTATCCATTGGTGGAAATCCCTGAGTGTATAAAAGGGTTGGTATAATGTAAGAAATACAAGAGCACACTGACCCCAGAGGAACATCAATAGGGACTGACAGTATTCCACTGTTAATCAGAAAAATAGACAATTTACAGACACATACACATGCACACTCTTCACCCATGTATACATGCATGTATACCACACATACTTAAAAAAAAACAAACTAAATTTGTTGTTGTTTTTGAGTGTTTTTTGTGAGTTTTGACAGAGACAAGGTTTAACGTAGCTGAGGCTGGCCTTGAACTCTTTAAGTAGCTGAAATGACCTTCAACTTGATCTTAGTGCCTCTACTTCCAGAAATCTGGAATTATAGGCATGTGCCACAGTGCTTGAGTTATATGGTGCTGGAGACTGAGCCCAGGGGTTCAGGAATGCTAACCAAATAATCTATCTGCCTAATTACTTCTGAAGCCCAGGAAGTGTTTCCAAAAAATAAATCTTTATACTAAATTTAAACCCCACTTCATTTCTCACTCAGCCCCAATCCCAAAATTAAATGATGTTAAACTGCCTAATTTTACCACACATTTAGAAGAATTTACAATAATTCTGGAAATCTATTCCAGAAAACATAGAAGAAAAACTTGCAATATATTTTGTAAGACCTGCTTTATCCTGTTTTAACAACCAGAATAGTATTATATTAGTTTTTTAAAGCACCATGTATGTGCCTGCCTGGTGCCCACAGAGAACAGGGGAGGGCATTGGATTCCCCTGGTACAGGTGTTACAGGGGTTATGATCTTCTATGTGGGTGCTGGGAATTGAACCTGGGTCCTCTGCAAGAACAACAAGTATTCTTAATTACTGAACCAACTCTCCAAAGACATAACAGTATCAAAAAAACCAAATAAATAAAAATTATAAACTACATTCCTCAAACATAAACACAAAATTTTCCTATAAGATATTCCAGTGATACATAAAAGGAATAACAAACACATCATAACTAACTGAGATTCATCTCAGTAACAAAAATTAAATATTGAATTATTACCCTTTGTAACTTACCATATTAAAAGTTCAAAGGAAAACTTATGATATAAATTTATAGAAAATTTCATTTCAGAATTTTATCTATCATAACATCTACACAATATCTACCATAATAAAAATGCTCAGTGTCCTGGGAATAAAAGAAATTTTTTCTTCAAGATTCAAGAGCATCTGCAAACACTCAAGCCCCGAGCTCAGCCAGTACTATAAATAAGCCATTGTGAAAGCCCATCTTCACCCTACTTAGAGAAAGTAAGGCAACGGTGTTCCTACTCTCATGTTCACTGAATGTCTTGACAATGAAAAAAAGACAATAAAAAAGGCCAACTGATAAAATGAAAGATGCCATTTGTCTGAAACATGACTATATATTCATCAATATTTTCATAATCCTAAATATGAAAAAACACTTAAAATTAATAATTGAAGATTTTAGGATACAAAGACAACACACAAAAATCAAGTGCATTTTTTTGCATACAGGTAATACATTGTAGGAAAGTAAAAATATCTTTTAATGGGGCATGGTGTAACCCATGCCTGTAATCCCAGCAGGATCTCTGTAAGCTTAAGGTTAGCCTGGGCAATACAGAGAGACCCTCTGTCAAAAGAACAAACAAACAAAAACAAAATAAACAAACAAAACACCAAACCAAGGTGGTGAGAGCCACAAATACCTTTTAAATTGGCTTCAGAAAACAAAAAAAAATAAATAAATAAATAGAAAGTAATCTTTGGATATACTTTTAAGAAAACAAGTATGGGAGTTGCATGTTTAGAAGCCATACTGATGAAGCAGCACAGTGGTATGTACCTGTGACTCTGTTATTTGAGAGATTGAGAAAGAAAGATTTTGGGTTCATGGACAGAGTGAGCAACATATAAGATCTGCATCAGCAAGCGAGTGTGCACACTCTCATGCATGTGTACGCACACGCAGACACACACACACATTGAAATACTAATAAAAGTTTAACAACCTAAATAAGTGGAAAAACATACTATGTTCTTCAATCAGAAGACTCAACAAAGATATCAGTTTTCTTCAAAATGATTCATAGATGTGATAGAATACCAATGAAAGTTCTGTCTTTTTTATTAAACAATATATCACACATTTTTAATATGAAAAAATATTCTATAACATCAATCAACTTAAATAGTTCTATACTCTTATTTCCCAGATTTATCCTAACATTATTCTTCATCAATATGTTTAAAGTGTTTCCAATATTTCTCTGTTATCAGCAGGGTGTAGTAACTATTCTTCTAATTTAATCTTTGTACATATCTGTTTTCTTAAGAAAAAAATTAGAAGTACAACTTTTAATTTAAAGGATATATGTCATATATCAATAATATATATTTCCATTTTTTCAATATACACTGTCAAAAAAATGCCTAGAAAAAAATTTTATCTTCAAATTTTTATTTGAATATTATTTCTTATGCAAAGTTTTCTCCAATTAGCTCTTTCTCATTGTTCAATCTGTACAGCTATTTGGCCTCATTAAATTCTTATTATATTTATGAACCATATAGGCAATTATTGCTTTAGTAAGGTATCATGCCTGTAAGCAATCCACTAACTATGTTTTTGAGGAAATATTAGAGAGGATAAAAATACAGAGCAATAAACTGATAGGCTGCAAAGCTGGTATGAAAGGCTATGGTAATAGAGACAAGCAGGTAATTAGAGTTCCTATTGAAAGCAGCCTGTTCTAACATTCTTCGTGTGCCCATTAAAAGGTAGTGGTTGCAGGTAGGGATTACATTTTCTATATTATCTTTGAAATTAGTCACCAAATACATTTTCTGAATATTTTTTTCCTCAAATTCTGAAAATCATGTCTCCACTTATAAAGCATGGAATTTAACACAACCATCTGGTGAACAAAGGGTCTAACAGTCATTTAGGAGTATTTCTTTTGAGCTGTGCTCCCCTTGAGACAGGAAATCATATACATTAATTAATTAACCAAATTACGCTTTTCTACATTTGAAATCAGCCAAAAATAATTAGCTAGTATCAGTCATGTTCAACATTGTGAAGATATTTCGATTAAGAAAAATTAATTAGTTCTGTTAATGATGAGACTCACCATACAGCAGCACAGCAGTGGGCCTGTGACAGTGCTGCTGTCTGATTTAGGAATTACCTGCTATGTTTATTGCCCAAATTTTATTTCTATGCCTCAGGTATATGATTTTAAAATATGGCAGTCCATGTATTTCTAAACCCCTGCAAACATGAAGCAAATGTAATAAAGCAGGAGCATATTTTACATAACCATATGTGTCAGACTAAATTTAGGATGAGAGAGAATAAACACAACCCATATCTGATTTATACTTGACAAATACACAGATATAAGCTCCTGTTGTGAATGCCTACATGCTGTTTCTGTGGAAACTGCATAAACATTTTTCTCACAACACACAGTCATCTTCATTCTTTACATCCCATTATTTTCCTTTTTTCTTCCCCATTGTCAAGGGAAAGCCCAATTAGTCCCTAGGGGAAAGATCAATCGGTGGCTTTCTTAATCAGTGACATTTGAAGAGTAGGTAGTACAGTTCTCTTTATGGAAACAGTCTCCACCAATGTTCTAGCTAAGTGACAGAAGGTGGGGAGTATAACCCCTGCTTTAGGAAAAAGATGACTACACATTACAATGAGCAGCTCAGGAGAGAAAAGAGAGAGTAGAGTCACTGGAAATCCACAGAGGGCTGACCCAAGCGACCACATACAACTCCTACTTCTGTTTTCCATGTGCACACTGCATGATGAAGGCTCTGCTTTGGGGAGGGGGAAACATCTTTCCTTCTTACAGAGTTTTGGTGGTGACAAAAGAAATTCGTTTGCTAATTTTCTAATCTGATGTAATTTGTATAGAATGGCTAGCAGTTAGAGGCAAGAAAAAATACTGACTTAAAAAAACAAAGGAAGGATAGAGGGGATCACAGCTGGTCCCTTCACCTTGCCCTCTTTGAACTTGAGGTAATCATCTCAAATGCAAGTGGCAGCAAATGGAAGAGATGCCACAGTGGATTTTAGTCTTCAAATTAATGATTTCTCAAAGTCCTCTAAGGCAATGGTTCTCAACCTTCCTAATCCTGTGACCCTTTAATACAGTTCCTCATGTTGTGGCAATCCCCAATCATAAAATTATTTTGTTGCTACTTCATAACTGCATTTTGCTAGTTATGAATCATAATGCAAATATCTGATATTTGCCCAAGGGGGTCAAGCCCCGAAGGTTGAGAACTACTGCTGTAAGGGCTAGTGGGGGTGGCCTTGAACCTACTAAGGATACTTGCTGTTCCCTCCTCTAATCATTCCTAACACTAATACAGCACTTGTCTCTATTTTATATGTGTGATTTCCTCATCTAGGTTACATATGCCCAGCCCATCTAATACAGCGCTCTTTCAATACTGGGAAGCTTAATACCTAGTCTATTCAAAAATGTTGGTACATTTTCAGTGCATGATGCTCCATAGTCAAAAGACTTAACTGTGCTGCAACATATGCTCTATCATTTTAATACCCTACTCACTATGCAGCCCCCACCTCCAGACTTCCACAAAGTGAATCTTTCTATTTCTCACCACTTCATTTATCCCCAAGACCTGTGACAAAGTATGACCCAAGGAGCCAAATTTGCTTTCTTTTAATTTTTAACTGAATGGCTGTTTCTGTACCACTTTGTCGAAAAGACTGTCTGTAACCGAACTTTTAAATTATTATTTAACACTTATTTATTTGTTACTAAATTCACTTATAACAAACACCAACAATTTCTTAACTATTAATCCTATAAATTACTACAACCCCTTTAACCTATCCACTAAACCTATTGATAATTATTTTTCTAACCTTTTAGAATGATACAGTCTCTGGGGCAGGTCCTCGGAACACAGTCTTTGTTGTAGATTCTTTAACGAACTTAGCAGTCCTTTTTCTGGATCTCTCAGATGCAGGTTCTTCAGGGTAAGTTGGTTATTGCAGTCTCACCTTAAATAAGGCTTCATGCTTTCTTCTCTGTGGGAGACCCCAGCCGTCTGCAGGCCAACTTACTTCTTTTGAATCAGGAACTCAGCTGCTCTGCCTCAGTCCTTAAAGCCAGGCACAGTTTCCCTTAGGCCACTGTTCGGACAGATCAAACCCCTCTAGGCAAAAGCTGAGCCACAGGGTTTAGTCCTTGGCCTTTTGGTGTCTTGCTCAGGCTTTCTTTGCTCACCAGCTTCTTTCTGCTTCAGGGAAATCTGGCCATCAAATGATGGCCAGCCCTTTTTTCAGCAGGACTCTTGGAGCTCTCTAGCATCAGGGGCCTCTTCTCCCTCTGGGCTCCACACACTGTCCTTAAATAGGAGGAACTCTGTTTCAGCTTAATTTGGGCTCCGCCCACTTAGCAGCTGAAAACAATGTCAGGCCAGATACTTTGTTTCTTCAAGTCCATTAAGTCTTTCCTGTTTTCCTGACTTCAACCTTGTTTTTCAGTCTATTGAGTATTTCCTGTTTTTCCTGACTTCAACCTTGTTTTTCAGTCTATTAAGTCTCCTGTTTGTTTCCTGTTTTTAGTCCACATGCTGATAATGCTCTTCATGCCCCGAATTAAGAGACAGTATCAGAAACCCCTATATATTTTCTAAATCTAATTTAATTTATCTAACTCCCTACAACTGTCCTTTAATTTCAATGGATTATTTCTGCACCTTTGTTAAAAATAAATTCTCTTTCTCTCCTTCCCCACTTCCCTATACTTCTAAATGGTTTATTCTTTCCACATATCTTGGAGCTTTTAAACAACAGATTGTTTGATTACTTTAGTTTTGTAGCTGTTCTTGAACCAGGTAGTGTGAACTGTCCAATTTTGTTCTAATTAATTTTAGTTCATCCTTCCAACTTTTATTTACTTATTCATTTATTTATTTATTGTGTGTGTGTGTGTGTGTGTGTGTATTTAAGACAGCCCCAGCTAGCTTCAAATTCATTATGTAGCTAAGAATGGCCTTACATATTTCTGATCCTCCTGCCTCCATTTCCCAAGTGTTTGGATTATTGCCAAGTGGCACCATACTCAGCTCTCTAAAATTAGAATTGGCTTAAATGAGATGGATCCTGTGGCACAGGCATATTATCGCAGCTACTAGGTAAGCTGATCCATCAGGACAGGTTATTTCAAGGCATCTTGGAAAACTTGGGAGACCCTGTCTCACAACAAAAGGTGAAAAAAGAGCTGGAGTGTAGCTTAGAGCTAGAGTGCTTGCCTGGGATACTCATAAGACCCCAAGTCCAATTCCCATTCTCAGTATCACACTCACATGTGTATACACACATGCATGCATGTACACATACACACAGATACATACTCATACACTTGTGTGTAGTTCTTACGAGGACTGACTAGATTTTTCATTCGGTCAACAGAACAGTTGAAATCATAGCCATATGACCTATCCCAATAGTTGAGCACAGAAACTATATTCATTAGGACCTCATTTGATTTCTTTTATGAGTGAGTATAGTGAGTATAAGTTTTAAGCATAGACTCTACACTGATTTTCAATTTATAACCAAGTATCTCATATTTCATGGTGCTACTGTTTTATATGTTTTCAACCTCTCATTATTAAGAGCATGTAGAAATTTGATTTTTATATGATGTTGAATTGTGATACTTTGTTATTGCATTTATTGTTAGCTCTAGACTTTTTTGTAGATTCTCTTGGATTTTCTGTATAGAAAATAATTTAATTTGCAAATACAGAGAGCTTTGCGTTTTCTTTGATAAGCTGGCTATGGCATCCTTGCCTTGATTCCCATCTTAGGGAAGAAGTATGCAGACAGATGTTCATCTCTAAGTGTGCTGGCTATAGAATGTGTGTGTGTCCTTTGCCAGATTAAGGAAATTCTTCTATTCCTGGTTTGCTGAGACTCTTTTTTTTTTTTTTAATGAACCGACACAATATCTAATTATTATTATTATTATTGTTACTTGAGACTGGGTCTCACTCTATCTCAGGCTGGCTTTGAATTTGCAACAATTCCCCTGCCTAGTCCTTCTAAATGTCTGGGATTATAGCCATGAGACAATGTCCAGAACTACCTAATTAATTTGTTGAGATGAAGAATTGCATTGATTTTGTTTTTCTGAAGATTAAAGGAACCTGTATTCTTGAGATAAAGCCCACTAAGATACAATGTATTATCAGTTTTACTTATTGTCTGGCTAGATTTGCTAATATAATTTCTTCAGGATTTCCTGTGGCCATGTCTTTATTTTTCTTTCTAGTTATCTATTTAATATGTTTAGTACAATACTGGTTTCACAAAATGAGTTGGAAATTGAGACTTGGTGGTTAACTACAATTACTCTTGCAGAGGGCCAGGGTTCAATTCCCAGAACACACATGGTGACTGACAGCCATTAGTAACTGTAGTTCCAGGGGATCAGTCGCCTTCCTCTGGTCTCTATGGACACCAGGTGTGCATATAATATACTTACATATATCCAGGCAAAACAATTCACATACATAAAATAAATTTTTTTAAAAATGGGTTGAAAAGTGTTTTGTCTTTTGTTAGCAAAACTTGCACAGAGTTGATAGTTTCTTAATTAAGTATTTTAT
This sequence comes from Lophiomys imhausi, assembly GCA_907164525.1. NCBI lineage: Eukaryota > Metazoa > Chordata > Mammalia > Rodentia > Muridae > Lophiomys > Lophiomys imhausi. Next base: position 7,543,152 of record CAJQZJ010031900.1, read on the forward strand.
TAATTTGGATTTCTAGCAAGAAGCATTTGAGCCTGGAATTATCTTTAGTAGGAAATTCAATGTCAGTTTTAATTTATTCAATACCTATAAGACTCTTTAGGGTCTATCAAGAAATGTTTCCTTTTAAGGTTATTAATTTATGGGTATAATATTTTATTAATAGGACTCCTTTATTTTCCTTTCATATGTGTAAGATCTGTACTAATATTTCCCCACTCATTCTTTTAGTAATTTATGGCTTCCTTTATTCATCAAAGGGATAATTTATTCAAGTTTTCATTTGGTTAATTTTATTATTTTTGTTCTCTACTAATTTCAGTAATTTTTAAAAAAGATTTATTATGTATACAGTGTTTTGTTTGCATATATGCCTGCACGCCAGAAGAGAGCACCAGATTCCATTATAGATGGTTGTGAGCCACCATGTGGTTGCTGGGAATTGAACTCAGGACCTCTGGAAGAACAGTCAGTGCTCTTAACCTCTGAGCCATCTCTCCAGCCCCCAATTTCAGTAATTTTTATTCTTCATTAATTCCTTCCTTATTTGTTCTGGGTGTTTTGTAATTTATTCAGTTTTTTTCTATTTTTATAACAAATGCTTAAGTTCTTGGTTTGAGTCACTTTCTCTTTGCTAATTAAGTACTTAAAGCTTGAAATCTCATACCACTTCAGCAATATTCCACAATTTTGAGATGCTGAGGTTTCATTTGCCTGGAATTAAAAATACTTTATAATTTCCCTTTTGAGTTTCTTTTGGACCCCTGAGCCATTTAGAAGTACGTTGCGAGGGCTGGAAAACAGATGAGAAGGTAGAGTGCTTAGTTAGGATGCCTGGTGCTCTGGGTTTTATCACTAGCACTGAAGAATGCTGTGATGAGGCACATGACTGTAATTCCAACACTCAGAGGTAGAGGCAGGAGTTATCAGAACTTCAAGGTCATCTCTGGCAAAAATCAAGGTAGAGAAGCTGTAGGCCAGTCTCAGCCACATGAGACCTTATTATCTACATGGTTAAGTTGCAGATTTTGATCTACCATTGGTTAATCCAATTGTCTGCTGGTAGATAAGCAGGTGGTTTCGATCTTTTGGCTCTGGTGAATATTCATGCTATAAACACTTGTGTAACCGAACTTTTAAATTATTATTTAACACTTATTTATTTATTACTAAATTCACTTATAACAAACACCAACAATTTCTTAAGTATTAATCCTATAAAATCCTACAACCCCTTTAACCTATCCACTAAACCTATTGATAATTATAACAACTATTTTCATAACCTTTAGAATGATACAGTCTCTGGGGCAGGTCCTCAGTCGTCAGGAACACAGTATTTGTTGTAGATTCTTTAACGAACTTAGCAGTCCTTTTTCTGGATCTCTCAGATGCAGGTTCGTCCGGGTAGTTGGTTACTGCAGTCTCACCTTAAATAAGGCTTCATGCTTTCTTCTCTGTGGGAGACCCCAGCCGTCTGCAGGCCAACTTACTTCTTTTGAATCAGGAACTCAGCTGCTCTGCCTCAGTCCTTAAAGCCAGGCACCGTTTCCTTTAGGCCACTGTTTGGACAGATCAAACCCCTCTAGGCAAAAGCTGAGCCACAGGGTCCAGTCCTTGGCCTTTTGGTGTCTTGCTCAGGCTTTCTTTGCTCACCGGCTTCTTTCTGCTTCAGGGAGAGAGCTGGCCATCAATGGCCAGCCCTTTTTTCAGCAGGACTCTTGGAGCTCTCTAGCATCAGGGGCCTCTTCTCTTCTGGGCTCCACGCACTGTCCTCAAATAGGAGGAACTCTGTTTCAGCTTAATTTGGGCTCCGCCCACTTAGCAGCTGAAAACAATGTCAGGTCAGATACTTTGTTTCAAGTCTATTGAGTCTTTCCTGTTTTTCCTGACTTCAACCTTGTTTTTCAGTCTATTAAGTCTTTCCTGTTTTTGCTGACTTCATGCTGATAATGCTCTTCAGGCCCCGAATTAAGAGACAGTATCAGAAACTCCTATATATTTTCTAAATCTAATTTATCTAACCCCTACACACTTGTGTAAAATGTTTGAGATCAGTTTTCATTAGTTTTCGATGTGTACCAAACATTAGAGCAGCTGTGTCACATGGCAATTCCACACTTATCTTTGTGATAAAACACCAATCTCTCACATAATGACAAATGTTTCATATTCCCATTAGCAACACATAAAGCTCTAACTTCTTTACATTCTTGCTAAAGCTTATTTTCTTTTGTCTTCTTTCATCAAAAAGAATGAAAACCAAAGTACGTGTTATATAGCTATTCTCACCAGTGGGAAGCAGGGTCTCACTGTGGTCGTTTTAGATTTTGAATACCTGCCTGATAACTAGGGGAGATTGCATAAGTGTACAGGAGTCTTGGTGCCTTTACATTCTTGGCAGATGCACAGTGATACAGAAGAAAAACCAGGCAAGAAATCAATCTGGAAATAAAGATACTGATGGCACCTCCTCCTCCCTGCATCAAAACAAAGGGTCTGTGTCTTGCTTCCCTTTTGGCACAAGGTATGCAACAACCTATATCATTAGTGTCTGATATAGTGCCTAACTGAATTTTTTTTGTTTTGTGTTTCTTTTTCATATGGCAAACCAATAGAAGGAAACAAAAGCCAGGCCTGATTCCAAGAAAAACAGGTTTCTTCAGTGATAAGCTTCTTTTTATTTTTATATCTGGCATTTTTAGATGGGTTTTGTTGTAATGACCAAATACCAGAACTGTTATTCTTTGAAAGGTACAAACGAGAATGATGATGGCTTTTTCCCCTCCTTTATTTAGTTGCTAATGTGTGGACATTACCTCAGAATTAAAGTACTATTAGGGTAGGAAATAAAAAGATTGCCTAATTGCAAGCACTTTTGCAGATCTGCAATTTTTACCATTTAAAAACATAGAAGATGGGGTGGAGAGTTTGTTCAGTGGTTACAAGAGTTGGCAGTTTTTCCAAAGTACCTGTGTTTATTTCCCGGCACCCACATAGAGACTTATGACTATCTGTAACTCCAGTTCCAGGGGACCAGATGCACTTCTCTGTCCCCTACAGGCATCATGCATGCACATGATGCATAAACATACATGCAGGGAAAACATCTAGACACATAAAATAATAAAATAGAAAACATTTAAAAATAGAGAATTTCCCTTTCAAGCAGAAATGAAGTGGTATCTGCATGTATTGTGTTCTTCCATTATTCATACGTTTAGAGATATCCTGACTATAATCAACTTCAACATGGCACAATGAATCAAAAGATAAAAATGAGTTCTCAACATCCCCATTATCATCTCAGTCACAACTGTTACAGGTCCTGACTTCTTCCAGCACTCCTTAACTGAGAGCTAGGCACTAAGTGAAGTCGCTTCTAAGAAAAACTAAAAGCAACAACAAAACATCATCAAACCAAACCAAACCCTCAAAACCTGCCCCTCTCAAGGTCATTTTACCATGTTGTTCTCAGAGGTGAACTGTTCCCACACAACATGACTAGACTCTCACTGCACAGTACAGCTCTGTGCTGTCTTTCTGGGCACGCAAACACAGAGGCAGGCTTTCTACACGATACATTCATTTCTTGGTAATTTACTTTACTGGAAAGTATTTCTGCCACAATTATCCCAACAGTAAAGAATTTTAGAAACTTAAGAGTAGATATGGATATGGTTATTAGCCAACAAAAGTCTAGAAAAATACATTTGAAACTAAAGAATGAGAGTCATGTTCTTCTAAAGCACAAGATTTAAGTCATCAGTGGCATGTTAGCAAGAATAAAGCCATAACTCAAAAGCACATCGCCACTACTGACTTTCACTGAATATCACTGAGTTTTTTGTTATATTTGTATATACAATAAAGATAACATTTCTTTTATGATATTTAAAGCACATGCTGGATGAAAAACATAAAAAAAAAATTCTGTAATGCTATAAGGAATGTAAAACTGGCCACAGGCCTGTTACTCAATATTATTGACATTTTGGTGATTATCTTTCCCAACTATCCACAATTAATATAATAATCTATAGCTATACATATGAGTTTATTGAAGTTATTGATAACATAAAAGGCTCTTAAGTTACTGTTAAGATAAAACAAATGCTGCAGAAAAACCAACTATATATCTTCAGGAGAGTTTTACTGATTTACAACAAGAATGCTGCTAATTAATGGCAAGACTGTCTCCTTATGTGCAAGTAGACTATCTCCTTATACGAAAGTAGGTATAAAAGAAACAACTCAAGTACCTTCTGTTTAATAGAATAAAGTCAAAGAAGAATAAACTCATGGCTAAGAGTTCAGGGTATAGAGTCAGGCAGACCTAGCTCTGTCTTTAGCTAGTCATTTGATAGTGATCAATTCAAGTAACTTCTAGAGAACAAGTTTCCCATAAAAGTAAAATGGTACTCTTCAATAAAACATAAGTCAAGCTGGGTCAGGAGGGCTAACTATAACGCACATGTCACAAAGCCAACACTTAGATCTCTCCCACACTCTAAGTTGACAATGGTGTGGCACTCGGAAGTGAGGCCTTTGACAGGTAACTGGGTCAGCAGGGCAGCAACCTGAGTAACTAATTAGTGGCCTAGACAAGGAATGCTAGAAAACTTGTGTGTGCCTCTGTAAGGATACAGTGACAAGAAACCATTCATGAGCCAAGACATAGCTCTCATAAGACTCTAGTCCACAAGTGCCTTTATCATAGACTTTCTAGCCTTCAGAAGGGTGAGAGACAAATTTCTGTTGTTTATCTAGACAAAGGCATTTTCTTATAAAAGAACCCAAATAGACTAAAGCAGCATGTGCTGGTTTGAAAAAAATATCCTCAACATGCAAAGAGTCAAAGATTTTGGAACACTCAGTACTAAATGGGATCTCTTCATCAAGTTCCTTCCCTCAGAGCTGAGGGAGGTATGCAGAAGAGAAGACCGTAAGAGCCAGAAGGGAAGGATGACTCCAAGGAAATGGTGTCCTCCAGATATAACACGCTGATGCACATATGAACTCACAGACTGTGGCAGCAGGAACAAGGCCTGAACAGGTTCAAGCCAGACGGGGTCCCAGTGCTGAGAGGGAGATGTGGACAGAGGCTCTCACCCCTAAACAAAAAGCTATCTCAGCTGACATCCACTTGGAAGGAAAATATTAATTCTCTCCAATGGAGTCTCACTAGGTATATTAACCACATTTAAGAGTAGGCTCCATGCCCAGAATTAGCCAACACAAAACAAACTCTGGTATTTTTGTAGACTTTTTGTCTCACATTGCTTTGTTTGGGCAGTTTGTGTTTCACTGGCATTTTGCTTGTATATTTTGGTTTCTAATTTTGTGTTGTTATGGGCTTTGTTTTTATGTGTGTATTTCTTTTTATTGCAATTATTCTGTTTTTTGTTTGTTTTTGCCTGTTTGTTTTCTAAAGAGACAGAGAAAGATAGGTCATGGAGTTGGGTGGGTGAGGAGGTGGCAAGGATCTGGGAGCAGTTCAGGGAGAGGAACTGTGATCAGAATAAACTGCATGAAAAAAATGTTATTACAATAAAAAAGTATCTCCCATCATCTCTGGCATTTAAATATTTGGGACCTACTGATGGTCTTTCTTGAGGAAGGCTGAGGAAGTGTGGCCTTGTTGGAGGAAGTGTGTCACTGGATGGCTTTGATAATTTAAAGACTGCCATTTCAAGTTAGTTCTCAATGCTTTCTACTTGTGGTTCTATATATGACCCCTCTGCTTCCTTTTCCTGCTGTCATGTTTTCACTCTGCTCTCATGGACTCTTTAACTCTCTGAAACCATAAGCCCAAATAAACTCATTTTTTCTTTGAGTTCCTTGGACATAGTATTTTATCACAGCAATAAAAAAGCAACTAACATCCAGCATATTAAAAGCTAATCTCAATGCTTGACATACCGTAAGCATTCAATAACACTAATAACTGTTATTTTAAGTTGTTCTGACTGGGCAAAATAGGCTTCCCTTTATATGGACAGTTTTCCCAATTGGAAGTATTCCAATGAATGCTTCCAAGGCCCATCAAGCTTTTCAAGTGTAGTGCTCTACAACGATAAAGCTTTTCAGGATACTCCTTCCATCCATACATAAGGACCATAGCTTACAGCTAATGAAATGAACTTAAAACTGGATGCTCAACTTAGCTTAAGCATTAAAGTTAATTGAGCTTGGCTTAACCCTAATATTACATAGCTAGAATGTTACCCTTTGCATTTCATCTTCTTTAAAGAGGCCACGATAGTTTGTTCAACTGAAAATCTAAATTTTCTAGTTATGCAAGGTAGAAACCCAAGACAATTAAATCTTGTTCAAATCTTTCTAGATTGGAGAATTGAGACATTTGGCTTAGATGATAATAGATAAATATAGATTGTCTTTAATTTTATGTACCTTCTGGACATGGGACACAACTTCAGAAGTGGGCTAAATGGAAGAAATAAATAGTTCTTTTGCTTTACTTTGTAGAGAAGTAATGTTTTAATCTGTTCCCTGTAATTATTTTAACCATGATAACAAATTCAGTAGTTTAAAACATGGTAATTAATGATTAGAATAATAAAATGAGACTGTGAATTTAATGATCCTACTCAAAGTTACAGAAAAACAATGAGAAATAGATTTAAATGGCATTAGGAATTCTAAAAAATATGGTTAACATATCATAATAAAATATAACAATGTTGTATGGCTTTAGTTCAGTAATAAAAATGATTAAAGATTATAGAAGTAGATATACTAAAAATATAATAAGCTTACTTTATTAATGGAGAAGATCTGAAACCGTTCCATGTACTATTACCCCTGAATGAGTGAACACTGAGCACTTTAATTTCTGTTGTGTTTGAAAGGTTGCTTTCTAGAACTTAAGTGTCTTTTTTTTATAATGGATGAAGATTAAAAAGAATTAACTAGACATTTACAAAGGGATGAATGCGACTATATGATTATGAAAGATAAGATTACAGAAAAGTTCTAATTACAAGTAGAATTGAAGAATTGAAACTTTTTTTAATCACTTCAGGAAAGAGTAATTAGAACACCTACACATAGTTTGGTACATTATTTATGAACTTAAATGATTTCCTTAAAACAAGTCCCACATTTCTTAGGATCATCAGGGTTAGTACAAAGTACTGTCAGTTGATGAGCTTTTCATAGTCCCTACATTCTTCAAAGAAGTAGATCTAGTCAATTATCCTTATTTACTAATACACAGTACTCGACCAAACAAATGATACCACTCAAAATCAAATGACAACCAGTGACAAAAAAAGTTACAGTTAGGGGCTAGAAAGATGGCTCAGTTGATAAGGCATTTGCTGTGTAAGCATGAAGATCTGTGTTTAAATTCAGAGTGCCACATAAATGTTGTGTAGGTGTGACAGCCCTCACGTAATCCCAGGGCTTGGGAGATAAACAAAAGGCAAAATGGCTAGCTAGCCTAGATAAGCTGGCAAGATCTGGGTCCAACTGAGAACCCCTAACTGTGGTGGCTGACTTTAATTATCAACTAAAGATAGAATCTAGAATCATCTGGGAAGGCAGTTTCTGGAACCGTCTAGATCAGGCTAGCCTGTGGGCATATCTTTCGGGCATTACCTTGACTACATCCGTTGAGGTAGAAGACAGACCTACCCGCTATGGGGTGGCATTATTCCCTAGGCAGGGAGATCCTGACTGTGGAGACTGTGAGGTGGGCTGAGCATATGAATGTGTGCATTTATTTTCTCTCTGTTCTTGACTGTGGATGTGATTAGTTACTTCAAGTTTCTGCAATGAAAGATTCTAACCTGAAATTGAAAGCTTAAAATAAGCCCTTTCTCCCCTAAGTTGCTTTTGCTAGAGTATTTTAATACAGTAACAGAAACGAAACAAAGGCACTGCCCACAATATATAAGTTGAGGAGTACTGAGGAAGATCCCTGGTGTCAACCTTGGGAACGCATACACAAACAAAGACACCTGTATCCACAGACCACACACAAAGTTTTGATTAGGACTTCAGAAAAAGCTGCAAACATGAATCTTTATAAACATGCATTCAAACACTTTTGGCCTAAGACCAAGAGTTAAGATCTAGTTCTTTGGGTTTTTTTTTTTTTAAGGTAAAAAGGGTCAAAAAAGAAAATAAATATGAAATTACAATTTTAAATATGAAAAAACATATCTGATATTAAGTAAAGAAACTAAAACAAAACTCAGAAGACAATTGCATATGAAAAGGACTACTAAATCCTTAGGGTATTGAACTTACTTTTTGAAAGGAAGAATATGTTTGGTGAAGGGTGGAATGACAGACAGTATAGACCATATTCCTTTTGAAATAAGCTTATGTTTCTTGTTAAGAAACTGGAAGAAAAAACCTAGTAATTCTTTTGAACAAACATTAAAGACCAAAGAAGCCTGACAACATTAAGCTGTAAAATTAGCAGCTTCTTCCAGGTTGGCAGCTGTATGACCAACATTTAAACTTAAAAAGGAGTCCTTTCAAGTGCTCTAAAACTTGTGGAACAACATGATAGAACTCTGGTTACCATTTAACTCCAAAGCACTTCGTTCATTCTGGTGACCAAGGTAGTTTAGCACCAAAGGCTACATTCCTTTAAAATCTCCAAGTGATTCAAATCTTATGATGAAGGTCCTTTCTTCTTGCCTCTCATCCCTAGAGAAAAAGAAACATGTAAGATGAAGGGCAGAGTAATTTCAAATACATGACATTTGTTTCTTTATCTTTGGATACTCTGAATTTTACCCTCACACAGCAGTTATGAGTCATCTAATTTACTTAAGATGGAACTTCCTTATTTAGGTGGAGACATACAATCTTACACACTTAAGAACTCCCTTGTCATACTTACAAACCACATCATCTTCAATAACCAAAAAATACTGATGTCGAAGATTTTGTAAAACGTCATTGTCCCTAAAGACTCATTTTATAAGAAACATGTGGTTATTTATTGAATGGGAAATATTTGCTCCAACTATCTCCAAATGCAAATATTTAATTAGCCATTTAACAATGAGAGATCCAAGCACAAAATATATTTATGAACAGGCTGAAGATAGTTATACTTAAAATAAAAATCTATTTCTGACTCTTGGGCATTCAATTTATGAGTTTTAAGTTGGCCAAATCCCTATTTTGTTTTTTGCACAATACTAATAAAAAATGACTAGAAGAGACACCGAAGATGAATATTATTACTCTACAATGATTCCTGGGACTTGAGAGAGGGCTAAAGGCTAGGTTCACAACTAAAATATAAAGTGATTCCTATTATGCTTACATAGCAAAAATTAAATCCTTCAATACATTTTACAATTTAAAAAGCACATTTTAAAAAAGAGCGGTTTTAGAATAACCTCTATCAAGTGCTATCTAAATTGAACACAGATGTGGTATTCTTAATGATTTTTTTTACAATGTTTGTAATATTAATGTGACATAATATTAAGCAGTATTTTGGATTACCAAAATATGTAGGTCTTGAAGAACAGTGACAAAATTATTTAGTCCTTCTTTCCACTATAAATCCTTAGAAAAGAAAAATGTACTTTACGCAACTTTTACTTTTTAAATTGAGTATGAAAAAGTACACAGTGACAGAAAAGTAATTCCCCAAGGGTAGGGTTTGACTACTCATACAGTACCTGTCTGTAAGTTCCCCAAATTATTTTTGCTGAATACCTTATTCTTCAACTTGCAGATGACCAAGTATAATAGACATAAAATGGAAACATAAAATGGGAAATGCTATAAATTGTGTTCATTTTAATCTTCTCATTTTAATGTTTGACTTGTAGAAATGATATAGCTAGGGCCTGAATCTTTATGCAGTCTGAAACTGACTCTTAATGGAGAATGTAGTCCATTTATATTTAATGTAAATAGTAAAATGCTGGAGTGCAAAATGGTTACCATTTAAATGTTTCCTGTTCCTACTGTTTCTGTTCCCCCCTTTTTTTGCTTTGTTTTGTTTATCTTTCATTGTTTTAATTTCAGTAAAATATTTTTGGTGTTTTAATTTAATGGCTTAGAGATTACAATATGCAGTTTGAAATTATCACAACTTAAAGTTATTAACAAGCAAATAAGACTCTAGAAATATACTGTAATTTTGTTTGAATAATATAATCACATATTAAACCTCTATATACATTATGAAATCACAGTATGCTATATTTTGATGAAAAAAAAAAGACCTTTTACATTTAATTAAGAGGTTTCATCTCTCATAGAACAAAGCTTCAATCTAATATCAGTTCTAATACCACTGTTTCTCAGTTTACAAATTCTTAGCATTTTAATAGTGTAATTATATTGACAATGCTAAATTTTCATTTGTCTAAATTTGTATTTGTTTTATTTTTATTTTCAAAGGACGCATTCATTGAAAACAGATTTCTGAAGTAAGTTTTTTTTTTTTTTTAAGCTGGGTATGGGTATGGAGGTGTCGCTAATTAAAACAGGAGATACAAAGACTTCAAGTTCGATTCTGAGCCTAGCCTTGGTAACATAGTAACATAGTGAGACCCTATGGCAAAATAAAGGGCTACAAAATACAGCTGAGTAGTAAAGGTCAGAGAATATATTTGTGGGACTGGTTCCTCTCCTTCCACCTTTACCAGAGAGGTCAGATGTGGAAGTCAGAGAAGAATGTGCAGGAGTCTGTTCTTTCTTTCCACTACATGGGTTCCAGGGATTGAACTCAAGTCTTCAGGACTGGCAGCAACTGAGCCATTTCATAGGCCTATCTCAAGTTTCTTAACCACTTTAAAACAGTTGATTTTTAAATTTTTGTTTACTGACCTCAACATCTAGATTTTTTTCACTCTTATACAATAATTTATCTCTGTCTTATCACATGCAACATGGGACAATATGGATAGTGTAGTGTAGTCACCATAGATGATATCTTTCCTGAATGATGCTCATTTCTCTGCTAATGTGCAGTTAAATACTGTCTGATACCCTGAGCTTTTGGAAACTTAGTATTATTATATTAGGGAGGCTATGTTTAAGCTTTTTCCTTAATTCTGAGATAAATTCTTAAAGTCTTGGACATAGTACTTCTAAAACAGAGCATTTCTGAACTTGAATTGGAAAATTTGTTGTATTTTAAAAACAAAACAAGAAAATAAATAAAACTAACTCTATTTTGGAAGGTCTCAAACTCCAAATCTGATCAGAAATATCTACTCAACAGCTTCCACTATAAATGTTAATTCCCACTAGATCACAGTGTCTTCTATCACCCGTGACGTTAGGGGTCAGCCAATGAATTCAAAGGAGTATATATACAGATTTTTGAGGCTCCCTGCTTCCTGGGGATTTACAGGACCAAATTCCAGAACATGCACAAAGTTGTACGTGAGTAAATTATAAATGTAGAATTAAAATTTTTTATTATGTAATTGTATATGTATGATAACACCTTTTAGAAAATACACTCTAAAGCAGTGGTTCTCAACCTGTGGGTTATAACCCCTTTGGCAAACTTCTGTTTCCAAAAATATTTACATTACAAGTTATAACAGTAAGAAAATTTGCCTGAGTGTCACCACAACATGAGGAACTGCATTAAAGAGTCTCAGCATTAGGAAGGTTGAGAACCACTGCTCTAAAGTATTTGCAGGTAGTGGATCACAAAGTTAGTAAGCTACTCTTAAATGATTCAGGAAATGACTTATTTTTATAACTTGTTTGTGAAAGTATATTATAAAAACAGAATAACTATATCTACCCTGTTGACTCTAAAACAACTGAAGAATAATTATTTCCATGGACAGCTATTTTGACTGGACTATTTGATTAGATATCAGCACAAATTATGCAGCAGACTCTTTTTACTTATTCATTTTTCACCTAACTACATAATAAATTACATACTTAGGACCCGCAATGGTTAAAGTAGGTGTTCTAAGTAAAAGACAAGAACTTTGCTGTAATGGTTTATATTCTAGAGAAGAAGAAAAGAAGGAAGGAGGAGGAAAAAGAAGGAAGAAGAAGAAAGAAAGAAGACAACTCTGACAAGCTTTAGATGGTCATAATAAAATCGGGTATCAAGTACAAACTCTAAGATGGAGGTGTGTTATTTGTTTGCCTGTTTCAAGTTTTCAAGATAGGGCTTCACTATGCAACTCTAGGCTATCTTAGAACTCACCATGCAGACCAGGCTCGCCCTGAACTAACAACTATCCTCCTGCCTCTGTCTCTCAAGTACTGGGATTATAAGCATGAGTAAACACAGCCAGCTGGAGATGCAATCTTTGGTCAGCTCATTAAAAAGAGTCTTCCAATGAATTGATATACAAGTTAGAATTGAAGGTGAGTCAAATATAAATGGAAACAGTTCACTTGTATGCAGGACATACATGTCACAAGAAAGTAATGAATTATGCTTTTAAAAGTACGGCTTAGGTAAACTTTATGGACATAGCACCAAATAAAATAAGCTTGTAAATATTATTAATTCTGATTGAGACATATTGAAAACCAGGTGCGGTGGTGCATGCCTTTAATCCTAGCGCTCAGGAGGCAAAGGCAGATCTCTTAGTTTGAGGCCACCCTGGTCTACAAAGTGAGCTCAGGACAGCTAAGGCTACTGAATATATTTTCTATTCTAACAGGCCAACAGAGTTTTATGGAAGACATTCCAGAACAGCAGGCAACAATGAGAGGAAGCTTTGGTCCAGGATAGAAAACTAAGTAGAAAATCCAGAACCTTGTAAGTGCAAATATAAAGTTACAAATCAAATACGATAGAGAATTCTTTGTTCATTAAAACAAGGTCAACTTCATCACAAAATAACTGTGATGGTTAACAGTGACTGTCACTTCAACTCAACAGATCTAGAGTAACCTAGGAAAGAAACCTGTAAAGAAATTTCTAGGTTGGGTTAATTGCGGTGGGAAGACCTACCCTAAACATGCATGTCATTCATTATTGTAAGCACTGGGGTCCTAGACCGAAAGCAAACTGAACAAAAGAATTCACCTCTCTCTTCTTTCTAAGATGCAATGTAACCAGCTGGCAAATGCTTCTGCCACCATGCCTTCCCTGTGGCAAAGGATTACACTCTCAAAAATGAGCCAAATAAGACTTGCCTTCATTATGTAGCTTTTATTAGGTATTTTCTCACTGCAGTGATAAAAGTAACCAATATGATAACTAAATTTAGAATATGTATATGTGCTAATTTCAGAACAGTTTTAATAGGCATGCTGAAACTCAACACAGAGGAAGGAAACTAGCCTTGCATGATTAGAAAGAGACAAGGTACAAGCTGGCAAGATGAATAGATGTCAGTATCAGTTCTCTAGTTGGCTGAGGATGCTCTGGTGTAATGTTTTTGTCGTGTGTGTGTGTGTGTGTGTGTGTGTGAAAGAGAGAGAGAGAGAGAGACAGAGAGAGAAAGAGAGAGAGAGAGAGAGAGATAGACAGACAGACAGTCAGCAGAGACAGAGAAACAGAGGGAAAGAGAGATAGACAGACACTGACTGACTCACTATGCTGCTCAAGTTGATATCAATCTCCACAGCTCACATGTTCAGCTTCTGATATAACTTTTGGTACAATGTTCTCTTTTGAAAGTCCTACAAGCCCAAACATGTTTTACTTTACTATTAGACTTAACAATAAGGAATAGTTTTAAGTAAAAATATCACAACTGAAATACAATGGATCAGTCTACTGGGGAGTCAACATTTACTGGAAAGTTTAATCAGACGGAGCAGGCGTAGTCAAAGCCATCCGCTAGGAGCCAAACCCAACTCGCCACCTGTTTATTTATAGTCTCCAAGCTAAAAATAGTTTTTATATTTTAAAACAATTGGAAAAAATCAAAAGGAGAGTATTTTGAGCATAAAAATTATATGAGATTTAAAATTCATTATCTATAAATAAGGTTTCCTGAAAACACAGCCAGTTCTTTTGTGTATGTATTGTCTATGGTTGCTTTTGAACTATATAAGGACAAGTGAATAGTTATGAGAGCATAGTAAGTTAACTGACCACAAAGTCTTCCTTTATAATTAATGTGTGCCAATTCCAGACCTAATGTAAGTTCAGTTGAATATCACTATCCTCTAACATTACAGGAAATAAATTTTAAAACACTAACGGCCTTCATGGGTTCTTTCTGTGGGATTTTTGGGTGTTTTTCTTTCTTTCTGTTTTGTTTTTGTTCTTTGGATAGAGTAAGACAGTGAGAGTAAGAGAGTAAGTGAGAGAGAGAAAGAGAGAACATGAAGTTGGGTAGATAAGGAGGTGGGGAGAATGTGAGTAGAGGGAGAGAAAACATGATCAAAATGTATTGCATGAAGAAAACTTCAATAATAAAACTCCAGATCAAATACTTTTAGTCTGTACCATACCATACCCACTGTCACTTTATTCCTTTATATTTCTAAGGAACTGTAAAGTAGCATTTTTATATTTGCAGTTATTATCCCATAATATGAAGTCAATTTTATATGTTTCCTTGATTTATAAAACTTGTTAGGTGTGAAACATCATTTTCTTCTGACCAGTTCTGATTTAATGTTGTAATAGACTCTTTGAGTTGAAATATAAATAATATTTTCTATAGTAGAAACAAGATTATCCATAACAATAATAGTGAGGAAGACATAGTTTCTTGAGCACTTTGCAATTTTGCAAAGGCGTTAATACTTATTCTAGAATGATTCCATTTTTGCTTTTGCCCGTGAAGGAGTAAACATGTTTGGAATGATCATGCAAACAACCACCACATAGTAAAGAAAACAGGAAAAGACCATTTCAAACACAGGCATGGGGACCATGAATGGAAAGAAAGAAGAGACAGACTTCTCAGGCAGGAAGCAATATCCATTAAGGCACAGGGAGGAAGAACCTGAACAGAGCTTCTCAACGCTGTTGATTTGAGCTGAACATGGAGATCATGCAGCAGAGCCTTAGAGATGGTGAAAGGTACTGTGATGGGAACCAGGTCCCCTGAGTGTCAGCTCCCCAAACACCGGTGCTTAAGAAGGGCAGCATTCCTGAAAAGATGAGATTCCAAGGAAATAAAGTCACCAAGGAATAAAAACAAATGTTTCTCAAAGCTGACACTGGGCAGAAAATTAACAAATCCTCTCAAGTATGAAAGGAAGAACCTTAATCAATATACAAAGCTACCAGGAGGACACCAGGTGGGCCCCATCAAAGATACAGGGCAAAAGTAGCCTTAGAAAGAAAGACTACTCTTGACATGTGTGGAAGTCATCTAAGCTTAGACAGCCTAGAAAGGAACACATTAGTATGCAATTAGCAAACTGTCTTTTAGGGAAAGTCCAATGTTCTTTAGAGAAACAAAATATAAAACAGGAATATAAAATTCACAGCTATTTGTCATTTAATGAAACTACTAGATATTGGAAGAGGCAATAAAAATGTGATTCATAACCAGAAAACTATCAATCTGGAGAGATTAAGAAATAATAGATTTAGCAGGCAACAACATCTAAAGTGGTATTTTAATTATGTTCTTTGTATAGTCTAGGACATAAAAGAAAATAAGAACACTGTGTGAATTTAAGGATTTTCAAACAGAACTTATAAATAGAATTTTTAAGATTTAAGATGAAATTTCATGGACCATTCCAAGGAGTAGTTTATGTTCTGAAGAAAAACATTAGTGAACTTATGGACAGAGCAACACAATTACTCAAAGGGAAGTTCAGAGAGAAAGAGGGGAGAAGAATTCTTTTTTTTTTATGGGCAGGTTAAAGAGATGGCTTGGGGAATGAAGGCAGTTGCCACCAAGTTTGGTGAGTTTGATGGTCAGGACTCACATGATAGAGGACTCCACAAAGTTAATTCACAAAGTTGTTCTCTGATTTCTACAAGTGTACCCCAGAGCATGTGCCTACATCACACACATATACACACATCCCAAAATTCAAAAACAAAACCAAAAAGTGACATAGTTAAAAAAAAACATTCTTGTAAAAACCATATCTTATGAGAAGTGATGTGATATCATTCTAAGTAAAGAGATGCATTGTATTCACAGAACAAGAACTAAAATAAGTAAATAGAATAAAGAATAAACTAATGGGATCCCAAAAGAACCAAGAAAAGAAATTAAATGGAATATAAAAGTATGATTACTTTGAAAGAAAGATTAACAGAGAAAAAGCTAGTGAGGTGGCAGATTCAATATAAATCCTATTAAAATATTAAATATAAATTGTCCTCCATTCATTAATTTTTAATCGAGCTAGGACTAATTCCAAGGCCTTGTACATGCTAGGCAAGTGCTCTACCACAGACTTAAAACATTACCTGTGCTAAATATTCAATTTAAAAGGCATATAAGTGGTGATATGGTGATACATGAAGGAGGTATAGACAGTAGAATCTTAAGTTTGGGGCTTCCCTGGGCTCCACAGCAAGATCATGTCTCAAAACAAAGCAACACCAAAATCCCCAAGTAAATAAAAAAGACATATGAAAAGTTTAAGACCCAAATATACGTTAACACAGACAGACAGACAGACAGACATAGACACACACAAACACGGCAACACGTTAAAATCAGAAAGGCAAAAACCCTTCAATCTTAAATTGGAACAGCCCTGTTTACATCAAACATAGTAGAAGACAATCAATTATTGTCAGACATAGAAGGGCATTTTACAGTCTACAAGTGAATTCCTTGAAAAGGTGGGAAAATCCTAAATCTGCACATCTATAAACCAGAGGGACAAAATGAGTGGGGCAAAAACTGTCAGGCATCATGGACAGACTCCAGTGAAGCTGAAGACACCACATTCCCATGAGCTCCAAAGGCCCAGGAAGGAGGCCTGAGCGGAGCTGAGCATCACTGAGCACTCTGCCCACAGCAGCACAATGACCTTTACGATGACCAAGGCATTTCTCAGAACAGACCAGCCAGCAGCTGAACCAGGAATAAGGCTGTACAAACTGAGAGAATAGAAACTCCATGGAATCAAGTCAGAAACCAACAAAGGAACGATATTGCAAAGTTCCCAAACATTCAGAAATCAAGCAATGTATTTCCAAAATAATCTACAGAGTAAGTGAGAAAATCATAGGAAACTAGAGAATAATTTGAATCAAATAAAAGTGAAACTCTAACAACAAAATCTGTGAGATGCTTCTCAAAAGATGTTCTGAACACATTTATGGTCTTCTCTACTTTTACTAAGGGTTAAACGCCTAAAACCAATTATATAAGATTCTATAGTGAAAAAAAGAGCAAATTAAATCAAAGTAAGTGAACAATAATAAAAATAAACAAATAAAATAGCCAGCCTCCTGAAAACCAGACAAAAATCTGTGAAACTAAAAACTGGTTCTTTGAAAGACTATTAATGAACTAATAAATCTGTGCCCAGACTGAACAAAAGATGGAAATCACTATTGATGCAAAAGATGAAAGAGAAGAGACATTAACAATAATGAGGCTGGCAATTCAGAAACACCAAAAAGAAGCTGTAAGTTAACTTCAAGTGAAATGGTGAAAAGCTCTCAATTTAATAAAGAAAAGAATGTCCCATGCTGAGTTGCTAAGATCTGGTATTTGAAGAGAACATGGTTTATTTACACTTTGGCAACTGCCATGCTTTCAGGTGTTCACTGGAGGTCCTGCACAGTATTCCCATAGACAAGGGCAAGGAGTTCTGCTGCATAAAGAAGCAGCTCACGGGATAACATGATAGTAAGAGAATAGTTCTACACCATGACTGCAGTGTTGGCTACAGGAACCTAGGTGTGGTAAAATGCCAAGGAACTATACACTCACTCATTTATACCAATATTAGTTTCTTGGCTTCGATATTGTTCTGTAAGTCAAGACAAGATGTAACTACTAAAGGGCGTAGTATTAATGGACCTCCATGCATTATTTTTGTAACTTCCTAATCAACTTTGTGAATTCTTTTATAAGCTTTACATACGTTATCTATAAGTAAGAATACCTTTCTTCCTTTATTTTTTCTTTTTGGTCTTTTGAGACAGGGTTTCTCTCCATGTAGCCCTGGCTGTCCTAGAACTCTCAGAGTTCTACCTGCCTCTGGTTCCTGAGTTCTGGGATTGGATTAACGGTGTGCACCACCACCACCCAGCAAGAATCTTTTTCTAAGCAAGAAAGTCATAGTATTTTTACCTAAAATAGGTAAAAGCAAGTCAAATTGAATGGGCTACATATAGTCTGAATCCAACTATATAATCTGGAAAGATATAACTATGGAAACAGGAAAAAACACAAAAACAAAACAGTCGGAGAGAACAGAGGAATGACTAAAAAGGACATTGAAGATTTCAGGTCATGAAAGTCCTCTATCTGACATTATAATAAAGTACACATTATAATGTGTCATTATACATTTTCCAAGCTTATGGAATCTATGACAAATAAATGAATCCTAATAAAACTGGGGACTTGGACTTCCTGATCTTTTTACAGTCTTTCACTGTTCATGTCGATCTGCAGAAGAGGATTTCAGAATACCAAATCTTGAGTCAAAATGTTCTGGCAGTGTGTAAAAGCAAGCAAAGCTGGAAAGATAATTTATATAATTTTCAATGCAAATTTATCCATATTCAAGGAAAACAAAGTGCAGTAAATGGCCTTTGGGGGTTTGGTTTGTTTATATTTGGGGATGGAGCTACATTTTTCATTTTAAAAATGGCCCAAGAGCAAATGATTATCTATTTCAATAACTTTCAATTGTATCCAGCAGAATAATCTTTAAGTATCTATGAAAATAATCTAATCTTACATTGACAAATTAAAAAACAAATGTGGCATAAACAGATGGTGCCCAAATATTGAATTAGTATTTTGAATATTTATACTATTTTTCTTTGATAAATTTAAACAACAGAATAGCTATTTATAAAATGAGCTGCAAAATGTAAGTCAATAGATCCTGCAATTCTTGTTAATTGCCTATCTTTATATTTCTGAAAATAGGACTCAACCCATTCAATTTTTCTAAACATAATAGTAAGATATAAATGACATCCTGAGTAATACTGAATGTTTTAATTGTTAAGTATATGTGAAAAAAGGAAAACCAATCAAGGTTTTGTCATATCCTTGCATGGCTTCAAGGATAGACCTGACTAAGGTAGAGAGGGGACTGGGCTCTCTGATGGAGAAAACACAGCACCCTGAATGCCCAGTGTGTTGATTACATACAGTAGAGGGATGGAGATGGGGTTATCGAATACAGATAGACAAGGAAGCAAGGCTACTATATATACAGCTGAACAAGGAGACAAGGTTAGCTGATCCCAGCAGCAGTCTCTGTAGGGAGCAATCTTTAGGCTGTAAATATCTGGAGGGAGAAAGCTATGGTGGACATTCTCTACACACACTGTCAACATCTGCACATGTTCCAGCTGTGCCTTACTCCCAGGGGGAGGGGGCTTTGCCATTTTTCCATGGGTCTGAGGCTTAGGCCTGTGACATGGCTGTGCCCACGTTAATAACATATGCTCACTCAGTTAAGAGTTTTTTTCTCCGTTCCTCATACCCTAGTGCCATGTTAAACTTTACAATATTCTGTTCAGAAAAGAAGGTAAAAAATCAGATGAATTATTTTGTTGCCTGGGTGTTTAGAGCAAACATACAAAACATGCCCAAACACCCATAATTCTTTCACTGCCATCCTCAGAATTACTGAATGAATGTAGTGACATAAAACAAAAACAAAACCAAAAAAACACCTAAATGGAGTTGGGGAAATGGCTCAGGTGGCAAGGCACAGCTAGTACCAGGACTTGACTCTGCTCCTC
The DNA here is from genome assembly GCA_907164525.1 of Lophiomys imhausi. Classification (NCBI taxonomy): domain Eukaryota; kingdom Metazoa; phylum Chordata; class Mammalia; order Rodentia; family Muridae; genus Lophiomys; species Lophiomys imhausi. The sequence continues at coordinate 7,562,968 of CAJQZJ010031900.1, forward strand.
AGAACCCACACAAAATTGTGAGGCATGGTGGCATGTGCTTATGATCACAGCATTGGGAAGGCATAGAAAGGAGGATCTCTGGGGACCCCGGTCATCCAGTCTAGCCTAACTAATGAGCTCCAGCCCAAAGAGAAACCCTGCCTCAAAGGTCGTGGACAGCATTCCTGAGGATGAAACCCAAGGTTGTCCTCAGGTTTCCACATGCATGCACAACATACACATCTGCACTTATGTACATATGTACACACGTACACATACACACACACACACACAAATATGGATCGAAGAGCTCCATATGTACATGAAGAACTATAATAATTTTTTATAAAGTACCCTGCCACAAAAAACAAATTACACAGAGAGAAATAAATTTATATTAATGCATAATCAACTTCTGGGTAAAGTATTTTATTTAATGCTATTAGATTTATCAATGAAGTGGAAAAAAGTATTTCAATATTTATTATAAAAATATTTAAAAGTAAAAGCCTTTACAAATTAAAACTATGTCTTCTAAATTAAAAGGCTCTCAGGAGTGGTGGGACACATCTATAATCTCAACACTTGGGAGACAGAGACAAATGGATTTCTGGGAGTTCAAGGCCAGCCTGGCCTACACAGCAAGTTTCATGTAAGCCAAGGCTTCATAGTAAGATGCTGCCTCAAACCAACAACAACAATAATAACAGTAATAATAATAATAATTAATTAATTAAAAGGCTATAGATATATCAAAGGAATTTTTTAAAAGTCAGGGTTTAATTGTATAATTCAAGTTAGCCTAGAACTACCTATGTTGTCCAGGTTGGCCTTGAATGCTTATATTTCACCCCCAGAGTGCTTGGATTACAGGCAAGTACCACCAATGCTAGCTTTCAAAGAAATGTTTTAATTTGAATGAAGAGCTGTCTGGAAGCCTGGCTAGCATGCAGCTAATCTATATCAAGCACTCTTCAATCTAAAAGTCAAGCAAAAGAAACTCATATATCACAAGAAGAAGTCCAGTCATTTAAAAAACTCTAATCCCTCAGCTAAATAATCCCATTTTATGACCACTAAGTCACAATTGGCTAATGAGAAAATTACGATAGTTCTTCAACTATCATCTGGTAAAGGAAGACACAAGCAGATAACAGTAGAAACAACATAATAAAACTGTCAGCTGTTTGAAGCATCCAGAGACTAGATAAAAATTAAAAATCAACTATTATGAAGAGGTCTTTTCATTTTCTAGTTAAGTACCATACAACAATAAGTATAAAAATAAAGCAATCTTGTGTACAGTTGTTTCTGGTCAAATAGAAAGCTGAGAATTGAATACTAGCACTATTCAAGTCAGCATCAAATGTCATTTGCTTGAATTTCATGGGTCTGTGATGGTGGCGAACGGGAGGAGGCAGAGCAGGACATGTGGAAAGACCATTGGTAGCTTGGCCAAACAACGCTTAAAAGGACTCTTGAGGAAAACAAAATTCAGGAAGGCCCTGCTCATTCTTCATCTCTTAGTCATATCTTATGCTACTTTCTAATTTGTTCATAACCAATTTCATCCCTCCCTGTTTCCCTTACTGGATTAGAAGCACCTGAGAGACACCTTTCACTTGCTACATCTATAAAATATATGCAGTTTATGATCTTTAAAATTCTTCATTAATGTCTAATACTTAGGGATGATCAAGCTTCTACATCTACAGAGAAAGCACCATTACTTCACATAACCAATTCCTTCTAAAGTAAGGACAAATGGGGGACAAAATAATGGAAATAAAAAAATCACTTACGTGTACATACGAGTTTAAAAAAAATTCCTTTCCAACTAAACACAGTAGTACTTACAGAAAGTTACCAAGGTAAAGCAATTTACTAGTGGCACACACACATGTATGTCATGGTCTAGGCAGCATCACCACATCCACAGAGTAGGAATATAAGCAAAACAACCAAAGAGGCAACGAAGTAACTCTCTGAAAACATTTTGCAACTTGTATTTATCAATTTTTATTTTATAATCTTTGAGTTAAGTTCTCCTCAGCTCAGGTACAATTTATATGCATTTTCATTATAAAGTATGGTCTTCTTAAATGATTTTGCTTAAAAAAAGAGCAACTCTGGTAATACACTATTGATAAATACAAGGATACTAATGGTCACTTATTCTTAGTCACACACACAATGAAAATGATTAACTCAGCGACACTAGTTTTCACCACTATATTCCTCTTTATTTCTGTTATTTTTAATCTGTCTCCATTACTACTTGTAAGAAACATTTATGTTTCCTATTTAAACTTGTTTGATAATCAACAAATTCTTTCTCAAATGAAGACTTGATAACAAGGATATAATGTACTCACTTAAAGCAAGAAAGCATGTTAAACTTGAGATACAGTTACTAGGTCATTCACTCTAGGACCAGTTATGTCACCCTAAGCCAATTCATTTTGGTTATGGGTACAACGACAGTGAGAACAGTTACCCCAGGTTTGCCCCCTGTTCTCAATGCCCTTCCATCACCTGTAGCTATGTCTGTCAAAGCTGCTATCCAATCTCACTATCAAAACCTCTTCACCACGGGATCATGCAGCTTCACAATCATGGCTTTAACTTGTTACAAGGAAGATCTTATTAAGATGATGCAAATATTATGCTATGACATGATGCAATTACTAACAGTCAAATTGTTTAAAAGTCATAAATACAGATACTCAGACTCACCTGCCAGTTACTTGGCTCCTGTGATGTAAATAGGCATGATGTAACCTGTCTAATCTTTCCCAGGAAATGGTTTTATTTTGCTTTTATTATCAATTAACTATGTGATCTTGGATAATTTATTTACTATCTTCACAATAGGGAACATCAAGTATGCCACTTGGCTAGTGTGAACTGAACAGGCTAGTCCATGTTAAAGTGCAAAACAGAGTCTGGCACTTATTAAGTGCTTGCAAATGTTAGCTCGCCTTTCTAGCCTTCTGTTTTTTTTTTTTTTCTTTTTAAAAAATATTTATTTATTTATTACTTCAGGCTACATCTCCATCACAGTACCCTCTTTTCACCCATCCCAGTTCTGACTCCCCATCCTCTGCCCCCTATCCCTCACATCCCACCCCTCTGGAGTGGAGTGTCCCTACATAACAGTCCCCTGCCCCAGTTCAGCAGTCATATGAGGGCCAAGAGCCTCCTCATACACTGGGGGCAAATGCTACTTTTTTAATAGTTTCCTGGAATCATTTTTTTTTTTAATGAAGAAAGCTTTACACATTTTCTCCTTCAGTGGTTTTTTTCTCCCTGTCCTCAGCTAACAAGGTACAAATACAAGTACCATGATGATGAGGAGACCTGTATGTATCAATGTAATACTCAAAGGTATGTGTATGGAAAGTGGTTTAAGGTGGAAAATCAGCTACCAGGATTGAGGTTGTTATTATCTCCCCCAGAGTGGCAGTGGGGCACAGTGGTAAGATGCTGAATTTTATAGCAATGGACATTTCTAGCCTTCTAAATGTTCAGAGAATAGAGGATGCTTTCCTCTCCTTTTAACTCCTTAGAAAGCTTCCTTAAATGCAATGTCCTATCTCTCTATCTTGGTCCTGGACCTCACCTTCAGAAATCAGTAGCTGAACAGCAAACTTAAATAAATTGAAGAGCACAGTAGAATAGAAGGCAAAAGTGGTTCACAGTCAACAGATCTCAGTCTGAATCCTATTGTGACTAAGAGCTTTTGACTTTCAGCAATTTGCCAAACCTTACAAACTCTCATCATAAAATGAAGACCTTATCTAGCTGTTTTATCACCCTGTCTTTGCTATTCACAGGTCTCTTGCAAACACTGAAAAGGGCATGTCTCTTTATCTTTGTCCTTTCTGTGTTACTATGGCAAGGCTCAAAATTAGAAGATTTAACGCTGGGATAAAGTAGAAAATAGTGATTCAAGACTGGAAGAAAAATGCTACATTACGGAAAAGAAAAAAAAACCTTATTTAACTGGTTCTAACTTCTTGCTTCCATCTCTTTTTTTAAGTCAAAAGACCTCAAATATTCTTCTCCTATAGGAAGATGAATTGAGGAGATATGTAAGTGAAAAATGGTTGAATTACTCTTTAAAACTGAACATTCTTCAATTTACTGTAAGCAGAATCAAGTCTTTGCTTTTTCTATTTGAGAGACTTTGGTTATTCTTCGGATGGCTTTGGTTTTTGGACATAGGGATCAAACTCAGTACATACTGTGCAAAGGCCTTACCACAGACTTGGTTTTGCTTTGTTTATTCATTATTTTATTTTAATTAATTTATTAATTTATTTATTTTGGTTTTTTGAGACAGGGTTTCTCTGTGTATCCTCACCTATCCTGGACTCACTTTGTAGACCAGGCTGGCCTTGAACTCACAGAGATCCGATTGCCTCTGTCTCCTGAGTGCTGTGCCACCATGCCTGGTGCCTCGTTTGTTTATTTTTGAGACAAGCTCTTACTATGTAGCCCTGACTAGCCTAGAACTTGCCTTGTAAACCAAGCTGGCCTCAAGTTCAAAGACATGCTTGTCTCTGCTTCTTGAATGCTAAGATTAAAGGTGTAAGGCACTATGCCTGGCTGGACCTGTTCTTTAAGCAATAAAATAGCCAAGAGGTATCTTAGTTGGTTAATAAAACAAACAAATGAACAGACAAACAAACAAAATGATACAGGCTAGGCAACTAAGAGGTAATCATCTTCTCTAATATAAATAAAAATTGTTCTTTACTTTAAAAAAATTTTCAAAGAACAGTGTGCCTTTGCTAAAAATGACTTAAATATCCAGAAGATGCATGTAATAAATTGTAAATTTTACAAAAATTCTTCTAACACTAAACTTCTTAACTTCCAGGGAAAAGGATGAATGTTGAATTTTTCAGAACTAGGAGAAATCAGGTATGTGCAACAATTATGAACCGCAAATCATAAGTGCATGAAGTTTCCTATATACTTTCATTTGAATCATGAAACCCTAATTCTGTATGTGTTGTG